>JARQOD010010117.1:0-28567 GCA_033576555.1 Oophaga sylvatica | reverse complement strand
TATATTTTCATTTTGATAGTTTATACTTTCTACATAAAAAAAATTCCTTTTTTTTAATTGCCGGGGGAAACCGGGGCTTCTGTGAAAAGACAAAGCACCCGACATTAATGACTTTTGGTGTACATGGGTTAACCATTTTTTTTCGTCGTTTGCTTGATTTGCACAAAAAAATTACATCAGTCTTGTGTCCAAATTTCACACCTGGGGGGGTTAATTAAAGGGTAAATTCTTTAAAAAAAAACGGTTTTTTGCTCAATTTACACCTTTAAACCCCTCAGGTGTGAAATTTTGCCACATAGATGTGTAATTGTTTGTGCAAATCAATAGCAAAGGACATAAAAACGGTTAACCCCCTATTACCCAAGTGTCTTTATGGGTTCTGCATTTTCACAAAGCGTAATTTTAATTTTAGCGGCTATTATACATTTAAAGTGTATGAACAAAAATAAATATATATATTGTGTAAAAAAATTCATGACGTATATATATTTATATATATGAGGTGAAAATTGTTTAAAAAATGCGTGGCCCCGCCCATTTTTGCAACCAGACAGACAAACCAGTGGGGGGGGCAGTAATAATCCCCCGGGGGGGCCATTTTTTTGGCCCCTTGGTAAAAACTTTCCCCCCCCAGCCCCCCAAAAAAAGACAAATCATAATTAGATTCGCCCTTTCTGGCACTTTGCCGTCTTTCCCCTTTCCCCCGTAGCGGGGCGAAGGGTTAATATGGGGTAAAAGCCCATTGCATTGAAAGGTGACCTTAGCCGGTTAAAATTTTGAGAGTGAAAATTAGACAACTATAATTATTAATCCTATTGCATAAAAAAAATAAAAACACACATCTTAATTAAAAATCTTTTAAAATAAAATAAAGACAATGTTTTTGACCACTTTTATTTGACTGCAAAAACCATTTCCTGTAATAAAAATAAAAAAAAAGCAAAATTATTTTACCTACCCCATGCACTTCGGTCCCCCGGTGTAATCCTTCAAAAAGGGGGTTAAGTTTACTGCAGGGACCGCGCTAATGCGCAGCCTCACAGTAAACCCGCCAAATAAATGAGTTCCTCTCCTGGCTGGACAGGAGGGGGAAGTGGAAAGTTAATTAAAGCTTTCCACTTTCACTTCAGGTCAGCCAGGGACCAATCTGACATCAGAGGGAACTGATTAACAAAAAAAAGGGGTTCCCTTCGAATAAAAAATGGCGTCGGGTCCCCCTATTTTTGTTAACCAGCCAGATGAAGCGACCGCTGAGGCTGGATTTTCAGCTGTTAAGGAGCCAAGATCATGGACCTTCCAGCTTGATAATACCAGGCCCAGCAGTCTGCATATCGGTGATTAACAAAAATAGGGGGACCCCCTCAAAAAAATTGGCGTGGGGCCCCCCTTTTTTTGTTAACCGCCAGATGAAGCGCCCCGCTGAGGCCTGGATTTTCAGGCTGTTAAGGACCCAAAGATCCATGGACCTTGCCAGCCTGATAATACCAGGCCACAGCCTGCTTCTTGGCTGATTAAAAAAATTTGGGGTCCCCCGAAAAAAAGGCGTGGGGTCCCCCCTATTTTTGTTAACCAGCCAGATGAAGCAGACCGCTGGGCCGGTTTTTCAGGCGGAAGGACCCAATACCATGGACCTTGCAAGCCTGTTTTTTTACCAGGCCACACAGTCTGCTTAGCTTGGCTGGTTAACAAAAATAGGGGATCCCCTCGAAAAAAAAACGGTGTAGGGGCCCCCCTTTTTTGTTAACCACCAAGTAAAATGCGACTGCTGCGGCCGGTATTAAAGACTGTCAGGCCCATGGATTTTGGCCCTCAACGCCTGATAATACCAGGCTAAGCAGCCCCCCCATTTGGCGCATCAAAAGATTGCCCAAATTTTGGCACTTTACCGGCCTTCCCACGCCCTTAGCGGTGGCAATGGGGTAATAAGGGTTTTTTCACCCTTGATTGCACGGGTGACAATAAGCCTTTTAAAAATGGAGAGGTTCAATAAGACACCGATCCTTTTTTAACCCCCAAATTATAAATGTATAAAAAAAAGACAAAGCAAGAAAAAAGTCTTTTAATGAAAATAAAAGAGACAAAACCAGTTTTCATTAATTTTATTATACACTCTTCCTGCGACGCCATCGATCTCCTTAAAAAAGAAAAAAAAACCCAACAGTATACCCCTGTCCGACCGTCCATATACGACAGTCCCACGACGATCCAGCTCTCTACATCCAATGACAGGCAGAGCCTGTCATCGCAACGCGCACAGCTGATTACCTGCTTCCCCGGGGTGACGTCATCGGACTGACTGCTTTTCGGCGGGTTTCCAGCAGTCACTGCAGTTATCGCGGGAAAAAACTGCATGTGACCGCCCGGGGGAAAGTATGGCGGCCATGAAGCGTCCAGCCCGGAGCCGGAGATCTTCGCCGGTAATGCCGCTGACCCTGACAGACCCGACCGACGGGACCCCTGAAGTGACACACATTTCCCCATTCCCGG
The DNA here is from genome assembly GCA_033576555.1 of Oophaga sylvatica. Taxonomy (NCBI): domain Eukaryota; kingdom Metazoa; phylum Chordata; class Amphibia; order Anura; family Dendrobatidae; genus Oophaga; species Oophaga sylvatica. The sequence goes on along the minus strand of JARQOD010010117.1, from coordinate 26,080 downwards.
GATCCGATAAGACGAAAAACGGAAACTAAGTATCGAAAGGCCGATAGAATACAATATCGGGCCCAAACCCGATACTTGCGTTGAATCCCTCAACACTAGTGTGAATTTTTTTTTTTCCCAATTGCTTGCCCCTACTATGGCATTTAACTGCTAAAAATAAATACAGGCCAGGCCAAGACTAATGAGAATCACACACTGCGGCTATTTACTGTTATAGTAAGGAAGGACACAATATAATTAGAGACTGCACAATGTAATAAGGGATGAACTAAACATAAACAAAAATATATATAAGAAACATATAAGGTGGTAGAATTTACACATAAAGAGAAAATTGCTAACAGGTTACCTTTATATTATAATTTTTTTGTGTGTCACCCCATTTAATCACTGACTGTGCGGGCCTTTCCCCCCCACCAATGCTGCAATTAAGAAAAAATTGAATATACATTCTGGGGGATCTGTTATGTGGGCTATACTCTGAGAAAATCTGGAGCTGGATGTGTAGGAAATCTTTTAATGGGCAACATTGTTAAAAAATGTGTAAATGGCACTTATGGGGTACTGGGAAATGTTGTGGCATCTCAGACTACGACGCCAATGAGAATCTAAAACCCATTGCTAATAAAGAAAAATCAAGAAATTTCAAATAGAAAAAATATCTTTGTACCATGTTAGCCAGTAGAAGAAAAAATTTAAAATGAGGGCTCTTTTAATGGCAAATTGAAAATATGTTAACAAACGCAAGCTTTCGAGGTACCCGGTTTCTTTAGGTTTGGTATGCCTGATGAAGGATTGGTGTACCTCAAAGCTGGTTGAGTTGCCATTAAAGGTAATAAAAACAAATGGGAAAAAAACCAATTTTCATTAGACTTCACTTAAAAAAAAACTATTTTCTAAAGCGCAAAAGTGCATGGAATTAGGAAGCAAAATTTATTTTACTTGAATCATTTGGAACATGAACTCTAGTGAAGAAAAAAAACATAACCTTGAGTTGTTTCCTCATTAACCAGGTCACATTACGGCCGGGGTCAAATTAAATTGTGATCGAGAAGTTGCAAGAGTCTCTCGCATCACCACCCGGGCATTGCCGCCAACATCGGACCGGAGTGTGCGGCTGCATGTATTTTATGCGCCGCCACTCCGGTTAGTGGCCGGCGGCATGCTGGGTGTTGATGGAGAACTCGGCGATTTCTCGCATCACACACGCAAGTGTGACAGGGGCCTACTGCTGGTGTTTTCATTCATCCATTTCAGAAGCAAAATTGTGTAATCCAAAATGCTAAATACAGTTTTTGGTTTAATTTTCAGAGATACTTGGCTGACCAACGCTCTTCTGCCCCAGAAACCCCTAAATTGTCTTCGCAAATTATTGTCTCAAATACATCTTCAATGCCAAATTCCAATGCCAACCAGATTTTGATACCAGAAGCAATGAACCATACATTTCCTCTATTTTAGTATCTTTGGATGTCATGTTAAGATTGGATAGCTTGGTTCATCAAAGCAGCAGCAGGGCTTAGTAGCTTTCTATAAGTAGGGTGACCTTTCACTATGACATTCGGGAACCCAAAAGAATCTATGGAAAGAGTTGTCCAGAGAAACGTTAATAAATTTTAAAAAATTGGACATACAAATAGAAATCTTAATCCTACATTGGTTGACATTATTCCCTTTGTCAAGTACCTATTTTGCTAGCTGAGCATTATAAAAGGACTATTGTATTAATCAATATTTTTTACGGGTAAAAAGGAGGCATTATTCTGTTTCTGATCTTCCTTTCCTTTTGGGAAATTTAACGAATGTCTAATGTGACAATCACGTCATTACTGTCACCTTTATAACTGCTATGTTTTGTATATGACTGGTTTTATCGGGTGGGGCCATACAACCACTACGTCAAGATTCGTTATATGCCGCAATATTCGCGTGTCTGTAAATGTGTAAATTTATCTTATTTTTTCCCCTCATTACCCAGGAATCTGTTTAAACCACGGCTGAAAATATATTTTTACAACACTGGTTCCCATTTCTATAAACTTTAGGTTACACATTGTAAAGCGGTAACAGCCAACACATGAAAAATCCATGTGCATTAAGAAATCAAAATCTTCTGGCGAGGAAGATAAGCCCGTCAATTTTAAGCAATTTATTTCAACCCGTTACATTAGTAATTTCTTTCAAAAGTAAAAAAATTAACCTCAAAGTGTTGAATTTACGGATTACATTACACCAAGCTAATTTCTCTGTCATCGAATAAGGATTTTTTTCTTCATTTTATTAAAACACAATCCGAATAGTCCAGGAGCTAATGACGCTATTTTCACCAGCTCTAAAAGAATGAATATCATTACTAATTGACCTTTTTTTCGAGTGTGACGGAAATCTGTCTTTGTTTTAAACCATTGTTGAATTTTATTAGATGGGCGGTATCTGAATGATAAGACTTCATTGTTTTCCCTCTTTCAAAGGGTTTGCTGTAGTCCCTTCTACAAGTTCTAAGGGAATCGTGATGTGAAAGGATTTTGATGTGCCGTTTCATTCAAGAATCATCATTTTTCAATTAAAACTTAAGCTTTAAGCTTTAAGAGCATTCTAATTCAAAATCGATGGTGCCGGCCAGGTCACTGTGGGACATCATTTTTGACTAATCAGCCCTTTCATATGAGCCAATAATGAGAATGAGCTTTTATAGGATTGCTGAACTTTTACCCAAAAGGGGGCCGGCACTTCCTACAGTTTCCAACCCCCAGCATTGGACTCACGCTATGGGAGCTTAATATCCCCCTCTTTTTATAATTGCTTGTTCCTGATTATCTGGTGGCATTTAACATGTGGTATCACAATTCCCCGTCACTGCGACAGGAGGGGAGGGCCATGGCCTAAGCTGGGGGCTGACAATCCCTTACCTGGGTACTGTTAATGGTACAGAGGTCCGGCCGCCAGCATAACCCTACCCCTGAAAAACCCCCAAACCCCGTAATTAGTCCCGGAAGGGCCCCGATCAAACAGTGGGGGGCAGGTAGAAAAAAGCTTAACACGAAAATGACGAAGAGACGTCGGGGAAAAAAAACCCACCTTGCAAAAAAAAACCAAACCCAAAACAAGGGAGAACAAAGGGGTAAGGGAAAATGATAAAGGGGGAAGGGAAAAAAAACCCCCCCCGAAAACTTCGCCCAAACTTTCAATCCAAAATCGCTCGTGGTCTGTATGAAAGTTTTTTCCCACAACTCCCTTTCAACCTGCAGGTATTTGAAGGGCTCAAAAAGCAGAATTAATGCAGTGGGTGAGGTGGGGGCCCCGTCTGCGCGAGGAGAGAATTAACTCCCTCACTGCCAAAAACACCAACACCAAAAAAAACTGCGAAAAGTCAGGTGTGCATTTGCCGTCTGGGCGACACACCCTGACAGTCCCCCCTTCACGGGGGCCTCGGGGCCCTCGGGCCGGTTTTCCCGGGGAGTCGTGTGGGGGCCAAATTAAAACGGGCTGTGTTAAAATCCGACGCGGGGGCCACGTTTCCTCGGGGCCTACCCCTTCCAAAAAACAGGTACTGAAGGGCCGGGGTTTTTAAAATGAAACGAGACTTTCGATACCTAAAACCCTTTTTTATTGCCCCCACGGAGGAGGGGGAAAGGGGGGGGTTCCCCGGCGCCCAACCTCTTAAGCAAAGATCTGGGAACACGTTGTAATTTTTTAAACGTAGGGGGGGGAGGTCAAGATGGAATGCCACCGGTTAATTATAGAACTGCCCAAATAAAACGAAAAACCCCGGGAAAACCCAGTTTCCAGGGGGCCCTTTTAAATTTTTTATATTTTTTGGTTTAAAACCATCCCGATCGTCACATTAGGTCCGGCCCAGACACTTCCCCTATCGCCTACGTTTGTGGGGGTTTCCCCCCAACCCCCTTTTTAAAATTCCCCCCCCTTCCACCTAAAGCGGTGTGACGAAAATCTTCCCCTTCGGGAAACCCCCCGAAACCCCCCCCCAAATGAAAGTACAAAATGGGGGGGGGGGAAAACCAAATCCCCCCCAAAAAAAAAGGGGACTTACCGGGGGACTCGCCCCCTTTTTTTTTAAAAAAAAAAACTCCCCAAATGCAAGAAAAAAGCCCAGTCCTCCTTTCCCTGACCAAAACCCCGGAGATATTCTCCCCCCCTTTGGTTTTAAACGTTCCGTTGACCAGGGTTGGGAAAAAAAAAACCCGATAAAAACGAAAATTTGCTCCTCCGCGTGTAAAAATTTCCCTTTTCCAGAATTTGGAAACAAACTGGACCCCCGACCCGAACCACAGGGGGTCCCCCGTGAAGCCTCAAAATCCCCCCAAGGGAACACTGTGAAAGGGTTTTTGGGCATTAGGAAGGCAGGAAGAGCGATAAAATGTGCCATCTTGAAACCCCTGCCCCACAAAAAACGGTTGCCGTTTTACCCGAGAGGCGGGGGGTTTTTTAATAAAGTTAGCGGCCCCCCAAGGACCCCCCGGGATTTTAAAGGTAAGGGGCCCCAGCGGAGGGAAAGTGAGGTCTTAGGGGCCGGAAAAACCCCGGGGGGAGGGCAACAAAAGTTACCCCTCCCTAGAAAGTTAGGCCCCAAAAAAAGCAGCGAGAGGAGATCCCTTTGCTTTTCCGGGGGTGCCCTTTCCAAAGGGTTTAAATGGTCCCCCCTGATCCCCTTTTGCCCGCAACTGAGGGGGAACAAACCCCCCCTTTGGAGGCCCAAAAGGGGGGCCCCCCCTTTGACCCCCCAAAATACCTCCTCCCAAGCCGAGCATATCCCGACCACCCCCCCCCTGAATTTTTGGAAAACCGGCCCGGGTTTTTCCCGGGCCCCAAAGGGAAACTACGGTTAAGGCATCCGCCTTTTTTTTTTCCCCCCGGGAAACGTATGTGACGAAAAAATTTTTAAATTAAAAAAAAATAGTTTTTTGGGAAAGGTTTGGGATTTTTAAAAAATTTTTTATATGGGGGGGGGAAAAAGGGGTTTAAAATTTTTTTTTTTTAAAAAATGCCGGAACCCCCCTTACCAGGGGACGAACCTTGTGATAATACTGGGTCCCCCAAATACCCCCGAAGGGCTACTTTTTACAATGAAAGGGGGGGGACCCTCAGGTTTTAATGGTATGGGGCTGAGGCAAAAATTTTTTTAAAGGAGGGGAAAAATTGACAAGCCTTTTAGACCACCCAGAAAAAAAAGTCCCCCTTTTTTTTTCTGTCTGTGAGAGGGGTTTTAAACCCCCGGGAAAAAAAAAAAATAAATTTCCCCGGGGGAAAATTTTTAAACCCCAGGAACTTTTTGTGCCTTAAGATTTTCTGGGGATCCCCCCTCAAGAAAAGCCCCCCCCTTTCCCGGGGGGCCCCCAAAAAACCTGCTGCACTAGAAAACCCAAAAAAAAGGGGTTCCTTACGGCGAACACACATTTTCCCCTTTGGGTACGTTTTTTATCCCCCAAGTTTTTTAACACCGCCCAAAATGCCCTGAGAGACACAAGTTTTTGGGGAGTAAATTAAAAACTTTCCCGAAATATGACAACAAACGTCCCCCCGGGGGGAAAAAAAGTCATTAACAAGTTTTGGGAAAACCGCCGGGCTTTGTGACCCAATGGCATGAAATTTTTCGTCCCGTCATATAATTGTGTCCCAGAAAATTATTCTTTTTTTATTTCCCCCAATTTTTTAGACATTGATTTTTGAAAAAAATTTTTCTCTTTCTACATTTTTTTTGTAAGGGGAACAGCGCCACCTGCTGGTGTTTGAGCTAGTTTTTGTTTAATTTGGAGTCTTGGGGGAAATTCCAAGACTTGTGGGATTGTTCCTGTTGCATTATGGTCTTGTGTATCAACTGAAGGAGGACAGCAGATTATTCCTCCATGTGCCTTAAGAGAAACACATCACTGGGTTTCATGTTTTTTAAAACACCTGCTTAAGGCATAGGGGGTAAGCATATCGGTTTTTAAATCCTTTTTTATTTTATTTTTGTTGTACTAAGTAGGTAAAAATCAGTTTGTGTATTCTTTTTTTTTTTAAAAACTATTTGTGTTTCATGCTCTTAAGTTTTATATTCTGAAATGTCTTTATTGCATTCTTATTTTACCCTTTCCTGCACATCTGAATCAATAAGAAGGTACGTTTTACAGCCTCTTTTTCTTAAAGAAGCGGGGGGTTTTGCACATTCTCATCGACACCTGCAACGTGATGAGGAAGAAAGTAAAAAACTGCTGAGGCAAGTCAGAAGTCAGACATAAGAGCCCCCATTATCCAACATACGGTTATTCATGGGAATTGCAGAAACCCCTTTTAAATTCGGACCGGATAATCGGAAACCTACGAGGCCCGAATTATAGCAGAGCCGAAAAGGGAAAATTTACATTGGTCGCCCAACTGTCAAAACATGTCTCAAGGAGGCATCCCTTTCAAAACGAAAAAACTTGGTTCCCCCCAAACATCATCCTCACAATGCCGCCGCTATTCCCCGCGCAAAGGGAAGGGGCCCAAAAAACAAAAGCCCCTTTGTGAGCAGGAGATGAATTGAAATACAAAAAGCATGCCTGGATGCGAGAAACGCCCCCAAAAGCCTCCCCCGGAGCAGAGAAACGCCCCTTTTTAAGCAACATTACAGAAATTGTTTTTAAAAAGAAACAGCAGCTGCCATAGCAAAGCAGAACCCCCAGAAACGCGTTATTCCGAGGGGGAAAACACCATGTGTAGGTCTACAACGGTTACTACGTCCATTGCAGGTATGGAGTAGGCCTCGACATTCCAAACCAAATGCATCCAGACCCAAGGCAAGACAAGTTTTTTGTCAACAACCAAAACCCAACCCCAGATAATTGGACCCCAAAAACCAAAAACTATCATGTCCCTACAAAGCAAGGAGTACCATTGGGAGTACTGACTACAAATCTTTTCCAGAGAAAAAGGCCAAAACGTCCGGTTTAAAGAGCCCCTTCGCTTCAAAAAGGTACACGCATTGGCGAACCCCAGGCCACCAAAGGTATGATCGCCAGCCACATGTACTCTGACAACACTCCATCAGGGGGGATCAGTGCCAACAGCCACAAGGCTTTGCTAAGTTCCCTTCCACGTGGCTGGTCACAAAGGTTGTAAATTACATCGCGCTGAAAACTCGGGCTTGGGGGGCCCCTTCAAAAATCCATAAAAGACATGGTCTATCATTAGTGAAGAATGGATCTCTTGGAAAAAGGGAGGAGTGAGTCCCCCGAACACGCAAAAGAATCGGGCATTAATAAAATTATCCGATGTCGGCCCAAAAAAATTTTGGGAAAAGACGATGAATGTAGGTCAGTAGAGGTTATAGAAAATGCCTTTTTAAAAAATAGGGATTTTTTTAGAATAGCAAAAAAGGGGTTATTAAAAACTCAGAAAATTTAACGACTTGTTAATGGAGTTTTGTGAGAAAAAAACAGAAGGAGATTTGGGGGGGTTAAAAATTCCGACACTAGAGGGGTGAACCCATAGTTCGAAACCCCCTTAACCGCAAGACAAAGGGTTTTCATTTTTGGTCTAGGTATAAACGACTTACAAGTACCGTTTCCCATTCGATGTTTTTTGAGATTTTGTCTCAGAACAAGCAAAAATTGAAATGACCCTAGTTTGATTTCATGCGTCATGCCCAATAATTGTTAAAAAACTCGAAAACAACTGTGGGGCCCCAAAAAACACATTTCTCCACAGGTTCAGTTCGAAAAGGTTGCCCGGTAAGGGGAGAAGACAAACCGGGATCCAAAAGGGGCAGTGTCCCTTCACAAGAAGCACACCCTTATTAAGTGGGGCTTCAGAGAAATCTTGGGGAAAAGGGGAAGGTTCCCCTTAAGGAGAATCGATCTCTCAAATTTGCTCTTCAACACCCTTTGCCAGGGATGTGGGTTGTGAAGGTGAAGAATGTGACAGCACCGAACATAACTCAGTTTACACCCCGGATCATTCAGATACTTTGCCCAAGAGCAAAAAGGGAGCGAAGACTCAATTGACATCCCCCCATTACTTCTAAGTGTACAGAAGTTTGTGGAAATTATGGGGGAACAAGTTTGCTCTAAAATTTCCCTGTGGGTCTACCCGGCAGATGAAAAGGACAAAACCTTTTAAAATATACGCCCCTTTTAGATGACAGATAAGGTCACTAGCCCGTTGCCCTTTTTGATAGCTTTAAAATCAGAGGACCCAGCGCCCCCCCCCCTCTTTAAAAACCTGTGCCGGTATAATAGAGACAGCTGGGGGAGAGAACAGGATACGTGTCGAGTTATAGATGGCCAAATGTGTCTGCCCTTCCAAAAATACGGAAAAGTAACCAGAATTCCTGAAAAAGGGGCAGAGATCCTACCCCGGGGAAATGGATCGACCACCCCCATCTAAGCGTAAGAACACCTGTTCTACCTTGACCAGGGGCTAAAAATCTTGCTTTGGGGGAGATATTCTACAAGTTCAAAAGGTTTTGAAAAAGTAAAAGGCTAACAAAGCTCCATAGTCAGAGACTCGCCCCCTTGGGGGTTTTTTGTAGGAGAGGTCTTTTTGGAGGTACACACAAACGACAGTAGTTAACAAATGTTTCCCCGGACTCTCGAGAATGGAGTCCATTTCCTTTTAACCATGTGAAAACACTACTTCATAAAGGAGTGCTCCCAAATACTTCACACCAAGTACTTGGAACTGTGCCAATGGGGATTGCATTCAGAATTGGGGGCCCAAGATCCCGGGTGTACTTTTTCCACAAGACCAAAGAAGATAATCGTTTAGCAATGTCTTTGAAGATAAATGTTTAAGAGGGGGGGAAGGGGAATGGTGCAGGACAAAAAAAAAGAATGGATTCCCCCTTACCTTTTCAAGCCTCAAAGACACGCTTCCAAAAACAGAGAACAAGTTTAAAAAATTTGTCCCCTCGGCACAGCTTCCATAATAAACCAGAGAAAAAAGGTTTTTTTTTCCCTTCATGGAGAAAAATTTAAAAAGGGGTCATGCAAGCTGACACACTTCAAGCGCTAAGAACGTTGGTCCCCGCCTTTTTTGGGTGTACACCCGAAAACCCCAGATTTTTTTGGTGCTAAGTTAAAGGGGGTTTTTTATTTAAGTTCTTTTTATCAGGGGGGGTTGAACAACAAATTTTAGGAGTGTTTCTTTTTTGGTAGAGCCCCTTTTCATTCAAGCAGAATCCAACGATGTTCCATTTCTTTTTAAAGAAGAACATAAAATTTCTTGAGATTTTTGGGTTTCGGGGTACGTCCTTCCAAAGAGTTACGGAGTATGTTTTGAAGGTACTTTTTTGGGGAATGTCCTTTCCCGCAGTCCCCTCTAGGGGGTGAGACGCGGGGCTCAAAAAGGTTGAAAAGACTACAAGGGTGCCAGAGTTTTTGAAAAAATTTTTTATGTGGTGCTTTTTTAAATCGATCCCCAAAATGAGACCCCTTTTTGTCTTTTAAAAGACCAAAACATCTGCTGTATTAACTGAGGTTGCACAAAACGCTTCTAACAGAAAGGGAAGTGATGGAACCCTTTTCCCCTGAGGTCATTAAAAAGTGACTTAAGAAATTTGATCTACATAACTCCTACCGAGCGCGGACCCCCGGCCTACTAGGGGCATAAAGTGATACCACTTCCAGGTTAACAGAAATAAACCCTTTAAAACTCGAGAGGGTTGTTACCATAACTTTTTTATGACCCATGGGGGGGTCTCCTGTAGTCATCGAGGGAAGGTAGTTAAGAGATTCACAAGAGGTGACGAAGGGGGATATCCTCTTCCCAAAAAAGAGAAACCCAAAAGGGATGATCGGAAAAACCCCTCCGCCTTTTCAGTTTCTATCAGTTGTATGGTCTGCCCCGAGTACCAAGATAGAGACACAACCCTTTGTGTGTTCTCCGTGCTTCAATAAAAAGGATTGCTGCGGTCCCTTTTTGAGGACGTAGACACAAGTAAACAATGCCATGTGGGTTTGTCTGGCGGCAAACCCCCGTCCGTGAACACACCGTATCCCCTGGAATTTGTGCCGCCGGCTAGCATCAGTTGGCAGAACTCTTGTGGGGAAATAATCTAAAAATTAAAAAGTTTTGGTTCTACAGACAGTAGGATGTACTTGGTAATCCAAAGGTTTTGAGCCCTTTTTGCATGTTAGCACAGGTGCTCAGAATTCAAGGTCACTCACTAACAATGGAAATAGGCTAAACTAACCCTGCGCCCCGGCTACTTTTTTGTTGTCCAATCGCCTCAAAGACCGATTTGGTTTACGGCCCTGATTTTTTGTGTAGGTCATTGCCAACATGAAAAAAAACCCCCTTGTTTGAAAGTGTTCAGCTGAGTAAAATTTCGCCCTAAGTGTCTGTTTTAAACTGAATTTAAAGCCCCCCCTGGGATCCAGCTTTTCTAGGTTCTTACTTGGAATTCCTTGTTCTGCCATCCCCCCCCCCCACATAGCTCAGTCTTACAAGCAACCTCACCAACAAAAAAGGAAGTTGCACAGGTTGGCACATTGTAAACATGCCAACAGCTCTCGATCTAGAGCAGTGAAAAATATAATTATCCAGCTGTACAACGGGAAACTCGCCAAAAAATCGACTGTGTAATCAATAAAAAAACCAATACCAAAAGATAGTGTTCGAGGAAATCAAAACCCCGTCATGGGGGAGACTCTCTTAAAAATAGGAGGAGCCTTAAAGAGGCAAAAAATGGGGGCGGCCAGAAAATCCCGTGTATTTTTGGGGCAAAATCACATGCTACTTGCTTGTTCAACTTTTAACAGGGACAAAACACCAAGGGGGTATGTTCCAGAGGGGCCCTTTGAACATTGGGTTGTGGGGAGTTGGAGCAAGGATGTGGGATGCAGATTCATCTTTAACTTGTTACTTTTAAAAAAAATTTGTGGTTTTCACAGATTCGAAGATGGCGATCTTCCATAGGGGCCATTTAGTACAGCCCCTTTCACCAAAAGGACTAGATTTTTTTGGCCCGGTCTGTGGTTTCGAAAAACCCCCCGGGGGGCCCCGCAAAGGGAAAACGTGGGCATTAGTTCACTTGTCTATCCTCGAGGTCCACAAAAAATTTTAAATTTATGGAACTTCGTGCTTCTAAACGCTCTCCCCGTTTCTTCATCAGAGGACCCTCAAACATATTCGTTTTGACGAGCAAAAAATTTGTCGGAGCAGCAAGAGAAAATGCAACTCTCTTCCAAAATTTGGGTTGAAGGACGTTGAAAGATACCTAAGTGTCATGGGTGTTTGGGCCCCCTTAACCCACCACTTCTTCACACGGGGGGGGTAGGGGGAAAATGATGGGGGTCGAAGGGGAGAACCTCGATTCAATCTTTTAAGGGGAAAAATTGTAAGACTAAACCCCAAAGTTTTAAAAAATCGGGGGGAAGGTCAGCCTCAAAACCCCCCGAGACCGTTGGTAAATTTTTAGTGATCCTGATGCCCAACTGTTCTTACCCCAGCCCTGTTGCTTACGCAAAGACTGACCTTAATTGCTCGCCACCTGGAGAATTTAATTTAAAGACCGTTACAGGGTCAATGGAGCAAGTGCAGATCTTTTCCAATGCCTTTTGGGACAAGTGGAAAAAACAGTACCTGCCTCCCTCAGCAGAGGAGAAAGTGGCAAACAGCAAGCCTAACCTCCGCCTGGCGATGTATACTAATGAAAGACTGTCATTCGGAGAAATGAATGGCCATTAGGTCTTATTACTCAGACTTCCCAAGTAAGGATGGAAATCGTACGAAGGAGGGGAAACAAAGGAGACCAAATTGTTCCTCAGGCGTGGGGAACTCGTTTGCGTTCTGTCCAATAAACACATTGTGACGTCGGTGACGTAAAGCGGGGAGTGTTCTGTCCACCATATAATTGCTGTCGAAAGTCTAGCTTTTTTTTTATGTCTCCAATTTTTTAAGACATTGCAATTTTTGATGTATTGCTCTTTCTACATTTTAGTTGTAAGGAAAAACGCGCCACCTGTGGCGTTTGTGCATAGATTCTATTTTAATTTTTTGATGTCTTGTGGGAAATTCCAAGAGCATGTGGGATTGTTCCTGTTGCATTTGGCTTGTGTATCACACTGAAGGGGCAGCAGCCATTATTCCTCCATGTCCTTAAGAGAAACTACATCACTGGTGTTCTTCTTTGTTTCTTAAACACCCTGCTCTAAGATAGCGGTAAGCACTACTGTTTTTAGAATCTGTGTTTATCAGTCGTTTGTTTGTACTAAGTAGTAATAATCAGTTTGTGTATTTGTATATTGTAATATTTGTGTTTCATGCTCTTTACAGTTATATATTCTAAATGCTCTATTATTGATTCTATAGTTTTTACCTTTCTGCAATCTGCAATAAATTTAAAAAAAGGTTACGTTTTACACCCTTTTTCTTAAAGAAGACAGGGGGTTTAGCACTGTCTCACGCACACCCTGCTAACGTGCATGGGCAGAAATAAAAGGTTCTCATAATCCCCCTCTGAGTGTTAAACGCCGCTTCCACTCACCCCCCTCCTTCATCCTAATCAGATTGTACCCCCTGAGATCCAACTTAAGAACCATTTGGCGCCCACGATTGATTGAAGAGAGGGGATAAGTTGGAGCGGATACGGATCTCGGACCGTAATCCGATTAAGTTCCGGAAAAAGGCAAGGGCGTAGGCCTCCATTTTTTTTTCCCAAAACAGAACCCCGCGGCCACCGGGAAGATGAAGGTTAATATGCCCCTTACCCAAACTCTCTGAAATATAATCTTTCAGGCTGCCTTCAGGACCAAATAGGTATAAAACCTAGATTTAGTAAATTTGGGCCCAGGGGCATTTTACAGAACAGTCATACACGCGATGGGAGGTAGTTCCTGACACCCTTTCTCCGAGAATACATCCTCAAATCCGCCAGAAATGGAGGTAAGACTCTAGGAGCGACCCACCGATGCCCATATTCTGCAGTTTTTATTACAGAATTCACTCCATTGGCTTTTTCTTCTGGATTGCCAATTAATAACCGGGTTATGCTTAGTTAACAAGGAAGGCCCCAAACTATGGAGTGGGAAGACCCTCCAACACGTAAAAAGACAACATTCTTTATGTATCGCCCCCCTTAAGATTTACGTTATGCACTGCTTGCAAAAAATTTCCCTGACCGAAGGCCTGGCCGATCGAGAATATGGGGGTGGGTTTTAGCCAACACCTCAATTGCATATCTTGACCGGGAAACCGGGTGTTTCCCCCAAATAGCCCCGGCCCCACTATCCAAAGAACGATATCCTCTCATTCTCGTACCACCACCACCTCCGCCGGTACGGAAACTGAGGGCGCCTAGGGACGAAATACCTACCCCAGATTGCCTCCACCACACAACCCGGGATCAATAGTTTTCCGAACCCTTAACTCTGAAAGGCGGGCTGGACACCCCCCAAAAAAATGCCCTTTCTCCCGCAGAAGAAAACACCTTCCGTCTTTTGGCGCCCCCGTCGGCCCCTCCCCGAAATGATTCCCTCCTAACTGCATGGGTCCTCTGGACTGACCGGGGAACCTCCATAAAGGGGTCCTTGTAGAAGGTGGGCATCACGGGGGCAGAGTTACCCGCACCTCTCCCTAAAAAAAAAAAAAATTTAAGCAATGCAAGGGCCAAGGGCTTTCCGTGACGCGGGAGGGTCATATGTGCCAATAATTTTTTAATTTGTCAGATAAACCTTGACAAAACTGGCTCCAAGACCCGGGTCATTCCTGGGTGTCCGGGCCACCTACGGAACTCCGAACAAAAATTCCCCCGCCGGGGATCTCCCTGCGGATCCTAGTAACTTAGATTCAGCCAAGGGGATCCGATCCAGGTCATCATATACGGACCCAGAGCTGCGAAAAAACCTATCCCTGACTGGAGAGCGGGGAGCCTGGAGGAAGAGAGAAGCCCTGATTGTGGGTCCCCTTTTGGAGCGAGATGACAATTCCCCCCTTTGTTCTTCACCCCCGATGACCGTGGCCCAGCCGAAAGTACAAGTTACATGCCTCCCGGAAAACAAAAAACTTGTCCCCCCCCCATAACCGTCAGGGAGAGCTACTTTAGGTTCTGATCCGGCTTGTTCCGGGGGATACAAAACCTTGGACTTAACGTCCGCCACTCCATGGACCCAAAATCCCGCAACTGCCGAGCTAGACTGCTCGGATCCATGGAGGCTGGAGAGATCTTTTGTCGGTCGGTGAAATTCACGATGTCACTGCATCAGGAGGACAGGGTCTATTCTACCCTTAAAAGCTGGGGTCCGACTAATCCCTACCTGGATTTACTGTTAAAAGGTACAGAGGTCCAGGCCGCCCGCGTAACCCTACCTCCTGCGAATCCCTGAACCTCATAATTAGTCTGAGAAGGACACCGATCACAACATTTGGGGACAGGGAGTAAACGCTTATCACAGTAACTAGATGAACAGACAGTAAAGGGGGGAAAAAACCAAAACCCACCTTGCATACAAAAATACACCCAATAACAGAGGAGAACAAACGGGTAAGGAGAAAATGAAAAGCGAGAAGGGAAAAAAACCACACCGAGAAGACTTCGCTCCAAATCTTCAATACCACCGCGCTCTGAGGTCTGTATGAATGCTTTCACCGACAACTACCTATCAGACTGCAGGTATTTGAAGGGTCTCAATACGCGAATTAACTGCAGTGGGTGAGGCTGGCCTCGTCTAGCGCAGAAAAGAGAATTAACTCCCTCACTCCCGAAAAAAACACCAACACAAAAATTTGCTGGGAAGTCAGGGTGCAATCCGACGATCTTCTGGCGACACACCATGACAATAAATAGCAAAATTTCTTATTCGTTGGGAAATTTGATTTTTATGCATTATAAAAATTTCGTTATCGGCAGCATATCGCCTGTATAAACGGTGATGTGCTGCTAATAACATACATTGAAAGATGGTATTAGTATTTACAAAAACCCTATCATTGCTCGTTGGCCTGTAGAAGGCCACAAGATGAGTACCAAACAATATGAAAATAATCATTCAACTTTTATGACTGGCCTGATATCCCCTGAAAAAATACAGTGAACACAAATGAAAGAAAAACTCTTGTTACATATTGGTTGTTTTAAGAAGTATTTTTAAAACCCAAAGCCACACAAAAGGCCTTTTCACAGGACGATGATCATTGCCTGTTCAAATATCCCACCATCACCAAAGAGATGAGCAAACACTTGTTTTTCAGCTTAAAGGGGTTGCCCCTACAGGACAATCACTTCTTAAAGAAATGTTTGGTCCCTTAAAATAATAAAGCCTATATTACCTCCTGTGCTGGCACCATTCCTGTGGTTTGGCCCTCTCTCCCTCCCTGGGACTGTGAGGTAGTGCGTGATACGTGATCAAACGCCCAATCAACATTGGTGCCCACTGTTTCCCCTTCTACAAACTGAAACATGAAGAGGAAGTTGGGCTGCATGACCCCTGGCTTCCTCTTAATGTTCAGTTTGTCCAAAGCGAAGTTTAGTGACCCCAGCCCTGATTGGGCACTGGCGTCACAGTCACAACACGCATCTCGTCCCGGGAGAGCAAGGTCGACACCAAGGAACGATGCCGGCACGGAGGTGTGTAAAGGTTTATTATTTTTTCGGGCTGAACATTTAATTTAAGAAGGGGTTGTCTGGGTAGTGGGACAAACCTTTAGCAAGGAAAGA
This sequence comes from Oophaga sylvatica, assembly GCA_033576555.1. Lineage (NCBI taxonomy): Eukaryota > Metazoa > Chordata > Amphibia > Anura > Dendrobatidae > Oophaga > Oophaga sylvatica. Next base: position 10,443 of record JARQOD010010117.1, on the reverse strand, counting down.
TTCAGCCCCTTTTTAATTTTTCACTCATTTTTCATTGCAGCCATTTGGTAAATTAAAAAAATTCACGTTTTTTTCAATTATTTACACTCGCACCCCATCTTGACTGAAAAAAAATGTAGAAATGTTTGCAACTTTTTAAAAAAGAAAAATGAAATATCACATGGTCATAATATTCAGAACCCTTGCTCAGACACTCATATTTAAATCACTGCTGTTCCTTTCCTTGGTCCTCCTTGGTTGGGTTTTATTTTTTCTTTGGGTCCGCTGTGTTTAATTAAAAAAATAGGATTTTTTTTTAAAGCTAGAGTTGAGCGATACTTTCGTTTCCAAAGTTGGGGAACGGAAAGGTATCGCCGATATCATAAAATACGGCGATACCCGAAACCCCTAGGGGAATCCCCGTAAGTTATGGGAAACAAATATCGCAACTAAAAAAAAAACCCCTTTTTTTTTGTAAACACTAATATACCAATAGAAACATAATAAATATACTGTCATTGTGACATATATTTAAATTATTATAGTTTATACATTCTAATAGTAAAAATCCTTTTTTTCAATTGCCGGGGAAAAAGGGGGTTTAGGAAAAGACAGAAGCACCCGCATGAAAGACGGGTACATAGGGTTAACCCCCTTCTTTTTTGTCGTTTGCTATCTGATTTGCCAAAAATTAAATCAGACTATTTGCAAAATTTCACCTGTAGGGGTTAATTAAAGGGGGAAATTCGTTGTAAAAAAAAACGGCTTTTTTGCTACGAATTTACACCTTTAATTAACCCCTACAGGTGTGAAATTTTGCACAATAGCTGATTTAATTGGGGTTTTTGCAAATTGATAGCAAAGGCATGAAAAGACATGGGAAAACCCATGTACACAAAGTCATTTCATGTCGGTACCCAAAAATGACACTTTGGTTTTTTTGGGTTAAAACCTGTTTTTATGTCTTTTTATCTAATTTGCAAAACAAAATTAAAAAAATTGTGTGCAAAATTTACACCTGTAGGGGGGTTAATTAAAGGGGGAAATTGTTGTAAAAAAAAGGGGTTTTTTTTCTACGAAATTTTCACCTTTAATTTTAACCCCCAAAAGGGTGAAATTTTGACACAAGCGATTTAATTGTTTGTGCAAATTAAAAACAAAGGGGATGAAAAGACATGGTTTTAACCCAAAATTTCACCAAGGTCTTTCATGTCGGGTTCTGCATTTTTTCAAAAGCCGGCATTGAATTAGGGCTTTTACTTGTAGAAGTTATGAAATTTCAAAATTAAAAATATATATATTTGTCACAAAATTCAATGACTGTATAATTTTTATGAGGTGTAAAATTGCTGAAAAAAGGGGTCCCGCCCTATTTTCGAAAACCAGCAGCAAGCCGTGGTGGGGGCGAAAATAAGCCCAAAAGGGGGCCATTATTTTTCCCCCCCCGGCACTAACATCTCCCCCCCGGGCCCCCAGGAAAACAAATCTAAAATTTAATTTCCCCCCCTTTCTGGCCTTTGCCTGTCTTTCCCTTTCCCCCTTAGCGGTGGGAATGGGTTAATATGGGGTTTAAAAAGCCACTTGCTATTAAAGGGGTGACCTTAAGCCGGGGTTAATATTGAGAGTGTAATTAGACAACTTTCATTTTTAATCCTTTTGCATGAAATAAAAAAAAACACACACACTTTAATTAAAAATTTTTTTAATGAAAAAAAAAACCTGTTTTTCCCCATTTTTTTTTTTACTAAAAAAAACCTTTCCTGTAATAAAAATAAAAAAAAAAAACAAAATTTTTTTCCCCACCCATGCACAGTCAGGCCCCTGTGTAATCCTTCAGAAAGGTTAATGTTTCTGCGGGGACCCACTAATGCTGCGCCCACGTAAACCCCAAAGAATGATTCCCCTCCTGCCCCCCCGGAGAGAAAAACGGGGGTCACTAACGAACACCAGCGATCCGCAACGATATGCACTTTTCGGATGCTGGTGATGCACATGTCGTGCTGAGCTGAAAAAAGGGGAGCTCGGCGCGATTGGGACGCGACACGGGGTAACATGTTAAGGGCCCGTCTCACAAAGCGAAAAATCGCTACCGGGATCGTGCGAGTCACTAGTTTTGTGACGCAGCAGCGAGCTCACCAGCGATTCGCGTGTGGGGACATTCCGACGTCAGCCCCCCTCCCCGGGTATCGTGATCGTCGCGAAATGTGGGGACCTTTTTTTTATCGCTGGTTTTCCCTCTGACAGGCACGCATCGCTGCGTGTGACAGGGGAGACCCGCGATCCCTGGTAACCAAGGTACCAGCGGGTTTCCAGGCACCGCGCAGCGCTTGGAAACCCGCTGTGTACCTTGGATACCACCCCCTGCATGGGGGGCCTGGTAATCAAGGTACAAAAGCGGTTTCTAGGCACAGCCCCGCGCCTGGAAACCGCTGTGTACCTTGGTTACCAGGGATCCTGGTCTCCCCCTGCACACGCAGCGATGTGTGCCTGTCAGGGGGAAAACCAGCGATCAAAAAAGGTCCTGACATTTCAGGACGTCAGCGATACCCGGCGGGGGGGCTGATCGTCGCGAAGTCACACACAGCGATATCGCTGGTGACTCGCTGCTGCGTCACAAAACAGTGACTCAGCACGTTCTCGGTAGCGATATCGCTATGTGAGACGGGCCCTTAAATGGAAAGCTTTTAATTGTTTTCCACTTCATTCAGGTCAGCCAGGGACACAACTTGACATCAAGGGAACTGTTAACAAAAAATAGGGGTTCCCCCTTTGAAAAAAAAATGGCGTGGGGTCCCCCCCTATTTTTTTTTAACCACCAGAGAAGAGACCGCTGAGGCCTGGATTTTCAGGCGTTTAAGGGCCAAGATCCTGGACCTTGCCAGCCGATAAACTGGCCAAAAGCATCTGCATATTTGGCTGATTTTAAAAAAATTGGGGATCCCCTCGAAAAAAATTGGCGTGGGGTCCCCCCTTTTTTTGTTAACCAGCCAATGACAACCCTGAGGCCTGGATTTCGGCTGTTTAAGGACCAAGCATGGAAATTGCCAGCCTGATAATACCAGGCCACAGCAGTCTGCTATCTTGGCTGATTAACAAAATAGGGGATCCCCCGAAAAAAATTGGCGTGGGGTCCCCCCTATTTTTGTTTTAACCGCCGATGAAGCAAGACCGTGAGGCCTGGTTTTTCAGGCTGGTAAGGATCCCTATCCAGGCCTTGCAAGCCTGAAATACCAGGCCAAGCAGTCTGCTTACTTGGCTGGTTAAAAAATAGGGGATCCCCTCGAAAAAAAAACGGCGTGGGGGATCCCCCTTTTTGTTAACAGCCAAGTAAAATGCAACTGCTGCGGCCTGGTATTAAAAGACTGTCAAGGCCCTGGATTTTGGCCCTCAACAGCCTGATAATACCAGGCACAGCAGCCCCACATTTGGCGCATCAAAAGATGGCCAATTGTGGATTTTTCCCGGGCTCTTCCCCTTGCCCCGTAGCGGGGCAAGGGGGGGAATAAGGGGTTATTGTCACCTTTTATGAAAGGTGACAATAAACCCCCGGGTTTAATAATGGAGAGGTGTCAATAAGACACCGATCCATTATTAATCCCAAAGTTTTTTAAATTATAAAAAAAAGACAAAGCAAGAAAAAAGTATTTTAATGAAATAAAAGGACAACACAGTTTTCATTAATTTTATTACTCTCTCTTCCTGCACGCCATCGATCCCCCTGTAAAAAAAGAAAAAAAACAAACAACAGTTACCACCGTCCGACGCATCCATAGTCGCAGTCCCACGATCCAAAACCCGCCCACATCGCAATGGGCAGGCAGAGCCTGTAACGCGACGCAGCACGCGATTACCGCTTCCCCGGCGGTGACGTCATCGGATGACGCTTTACGGCCGGGATTACCCGAGTCACTGCGTTATCGCGAGAAACTGCATGTGACCGCCGGGGAAAGAAGATTGCGCCCAAAAAGCAGTAGGGACGGACCGCCGGAGTCTTCTGCCGGTAAGGCCGCTGACTCCTGACAGACCGACCGCGGACATGACAGTGACAGTGACAACCCGTTCCGGTATCCGATAAGACAAAAAAATCGGAATCGGAATCGAATTCCATACACTAATATTTGGCCGTTTCCCGATATTTGCATATCGGTGCTCAACACAGTAAAGACACACACCTTTTTAAAGACCTCACAGTCACAGTGCAAGTCAGACCAAATGAGAATCATAGGTCAAAAAATTGGCTAAGAAGCTCGAGACAGAATTGTGGCAAGGCAAAGATATGGCCAAGGTTACAAAAGTTTCTGCAGTACTCAAGGTTCCTAAGAGCACAGTGACCTCCATAACCTAAAAGGGGAAAAAAGTTTGGGCCACCAGAAGTCTTCCTACCTGGCTGTCCGCCAAATAGCAATCTTGGGAGAAGGGTCTTGGTGAGAGAGGTAAAGAAGAACCTCAAGATAAATGTTGTTGGCTCCACGATCAGTAGGGAGATGGGAGAAAGTCCCCAAAGTCAACTATCCTGAAAGCCCTCCCCCCAGTGGCCTTTATGGTAAGTGCCTTTGACGGAAGCCTTTTCCTCAGTGCAAGACATAGAAACCCCTCATAGAGTTTGCTAATAAACACACTCCCAGATTATGAGAAATAAGATTCTCTGGTTGATGAGAGAAAAATAGAACATTTTAGTGAAGATTCAGCGGTATAGTGAAGAAAACCAGGCACTTTCATCACCGCCCAATACAATCCCAACAGTGAAACTTTGGTGGTGGCGGCATCTCCCTATGGGGGTTTTTTCAGCGCAGGGACAGGACGACTGGTTGCAATTGAATGAAACATGAATGCGGCCAAGTACAGGAGACCCTGGAGGAATACCTCTTCCGAGTGCTCTGGACCTCAGACTTGGCCGAAGTTCCCCCTTTCCAACAAAAAATGACCCTAAGCCAACCAAAAAAAAAGGAATGGCTTCAGAACAACCTGTGCCATTTTGACTGGCCCAGCCGAGCCCCGACCAAAACCCAATTTGAGCATCTCTGGAGAGACCTGAAAATGGCTGTCCACCAAATTCACACCCCAACCGAGGAACTGGAGAGGATATGCAAGGAAAGAATGGAGATGACCCCCAAATCCGGGTGAAAAACTTTTGCATCATTCCCAAAAAGACTCAGGCTGTTACTAGCTCAAAAGGGTGCTTTGACTAAAACTGAATCTTATGACCATTTATTATATCAGTTTTTCTTTTTTAAAAAAATTTGAAAAAAATTTTCTAATTTCGTATTTTTTCAGTCCAAATGGGGTGCAGAGTGTACATTAATGAGAAAAAACTGAACTTTTTTTAATTTTCCAAAGGCTGCAATGAAAAAAGAGTTAAAAATTTAAAGGGGCTGAATACTTTCTGTCCCACTGTTTTTGGGTGTCCGAAATCTATTTATCTATTATTCTATGTGTATATATTGTAGTGCACGGGGTTGGTTAGTGTGACAACAATACCACAGAAAAGTTAAGCAACGTTTTTAAAGTCCAACTCACTCAGTGTACACACTCGTTTCCTCTGGATCACAGTCGGGAAAAAAAACGTCCGTGGGTCCAGTTGCCGAGGGCGACTGCCTACCGTATCACCAGCGGGTTGCCAGGAGTTTCGCTCTGCGGTCTTGTTAACTCACACATGCTGGACTTCCGCAGAGCCGTCTGCTCCGCAAGTTGAAACTCCAAACTGCACCGCTAAACCCTTGTGCAGGGTTTGTTTGTTTTTTAAACTGTTTAAACGGGCCATAGGCTCTTGCAAGAGTCCCCAGAAAACGGGCCGCCCCACTACCTTCCTGTAGTCCCGTTTAAAAAAAAAACCCATAATGGGTTTTCCCCGAACATGCCTTGGCCAAATAGCTTGACCAGGCCTGCTTACTTTTATTTTGCCTTGTGACTCACAGGTTTCCCCGCTGTGACCCAAGGCACCCAGCGGGCTAAAAGGAATTCGCCACATCCGGGGAAACATATCGCCCCGCATATGATTCCTTCCCTATCACATTCCCCCTCGTCAAACTTGTGTGGTTAACACTTGTTTCATACAGGGAGCCCGTGACAGGGACCAAAATTTCCCCGATTTCCCAGCCGATTTCAACGGTGAAAAAAATTCTGCAGGGAAAAAAAAACACTCGTGACCCGTGCATTCCTCCCTTAGTTCCCATCCATGCCAAGGGTGAATATCTTCACCAAGTGAAAGGACACCGCGGGAAATAATAGCGTAGTGAACAAGGCCATAATGGTGGGCACTCCTTCTCCCTACGCTTAGTTTTTTTCAGCGGGGTGATTTCCTTCTTAGGTAGGTGATAGATGTTTCCTTCCCGTTCACCTCCTGCGAAGGACGCTTAGGCCTACGTTAAAGGCATCCGTCTGTCGATAAAGCGTTTCTGGAAGTGGGGCTACTGGGAGGGCGTCCACACGCGCCCCTTCATGAATGGTACGCTCCTCTGCCGGGGTTCCAGTGAACCATCACGAGGAGATATTATGGGTGTTGATCTCCTCAAAAAATTAGGTAGAACCTTGGTAATACCCGAAAAAACGCTCTCACCTATTTGCCGGGAACAGGTCAGGGCCAATTCTGAATTGCCTCGATTTTATTTATTTGGGTTTGATAACCCCACGGCTGATCACGCATCCCAAACTGGGCTTCCTCGATCCTACGAACTTTTCTTGGGATTCGCCGTCAAGTCTGCAGCCTGAGCGAATCAAATACACTTCACCTGGGACAAGTGGGTTGCCAACAGACAAAGATGATATTGTCATCCAAGACGTGATGCCTACTTACTTTTTGGGTCCAGCACTATGTCCATTAACCTCTGGAACGTGGCTGGGGCCCTTTGTAGTCCAAAGGGCAGGACGACAAGTGGTACAGTCCCTTTGGTTTTTAATGAAGGCAGTCTTTTCCTTTTCCAACTCCGAAGAGGCACCTCAATAACCCTTTGGTCGATCGGCGTTTAAAGTACGGGCCCCCCGCCTCAATCAGTCGTCACCCTGGGCAGGGGTAAAGGTTGAACTTTGACATCCATTTAACTTACAGAAGTCATTACAAACCATAATGACCCGTCCGGCGTCGGGATTAGCAAATGAGGCTGGCCCAGTCACTCCGGGATTCCTCAATTATCGCAGCTGAAGCATTTGTTTGCCTCACACGCGATGGCTTGTCTTCGGGCCTTGGGTCTGATATGGTTTCTTTAACCCTTACATGAGATCAGTGACAATGTCATCCTGGATGACAGAATACGACGGATAAATAGAATACTTTCAGTATTCCCTTGTACCAATTTCCGAACATTTGCGCAGCTTTTTTTAAACTGAAATCTGTGGCCATAGGCCCTTTAAGACCTGTCCTGGAGGAAACGGACCGCCCTGCACCTCCCTTTTAGTACGTTTAAAAAATAAAAGCCGAAAATGCCTAGGCCAAATAGCTTACCAGGTCCATGCTACTTTTATTTTGCCTTGTGATCACAGGGGTCCTGCTGTGACCACAATGCACTCCAGCGGACTAAAGGAATTCGTCCAACATCCTGGGGATACATATCGACCCTCGCATATGATCTCCTTCCCTAACCACATATCCCCCTCTGTTCAAACTTGTGTAGTTAAACTTGCATCATACAGGGAGCCCGTGACAGGGGATCCACATTTCCCTGCGATTTCCCAGCCCGATGTTCAACGGTGAAATTAAAATTCTGCAGGGAAAAAAAAACATCTCGTGACCTGAGATTCCTCTCCTTAGCATTCCTCATCCATGCCAAGGGTGAATGATCTGTCACCAAGTGAAACGACGACCGAGCAAATAATAGCGTAGTGACTACAAGGCCCACTTAATGGTGAGGCACACTTTCTTCCCGCTACCTATATTTTTTTCTCAGCTGGGGTGAGTTTCCTTCTTAGGTAGGTGACTAGATGTTCCTTCCCGTTCACCTCCTGCGACAGGACTGCTCCTAGGCCTACGTTAAAGGCATCCGTCTGTACGATAAAGCGTTTCTGAAGTCGGGGCTACTGAGGATGGGCTGTCCACACAGCGCCACCTTCATGAATTTGGTACGCTTCCTCTGCCTGGGGGTTCCAGTGAACCATCACTTGAGGAGATCAGTTATGGGTGTTGAATCTCCTCAAAAAATTAGGTATGAACCTCTGGTAATACCCGAAAAACGCTCTCACCTATTTGGCGGTAACAGGTCAGGGTCAATTCTGAATTGCCTCGATTTTATTTATTTGTGGTTTGATAACCCCACGGCTGATCACGCATCCCAAGTACTGGGCTTCCTCGAGTCCACCGAACATTTCTTGGGATTCGCCGTCAAGCCCGCAGCTTGAGCGAATCTACTACCACTTGCACCTGGGACAAGTGGGTATGCCAGTCAGTACTAAAGTGATATTGTCATCCAAGTACGCTGATGCATACTTACAATGGGGTTCCAGCACTATGTCCATTAACCTCTGGAACGTGGCTGGGGCCCTTTGTAGTCCAAAGGGCAGGACGACATAGTGGTACAGTCCCTTTGGTGTTATGAAGGCAGTCTTTTCCTTTTCCAACTCCGTAAGAGGGACCTGCCAATAACCCTTGGTCAGATCGAGCGTGGTAAAGTACTGGGCCAACCCAGTCGCTCAATCAGCTCGTTCACCCTGGGCATTGGGTAAAGGTTGAACTTTGACATCTCATTTAATTTACAGAAGTCATTACAGAACCATAATGACCCGTCCGGCATCAGGATTAGCACAATGGGGCTGGCCCATCACTCCAGGATTCCTCAATTACTCGCAGCTGAAGCATTTTTTGACCTCACACGCGATGGCTTGTCTTCGGGCCTTGGGGACATGATATGGTTTCATTTATAAACCCCTTTCATGAGACTCAGTGACAATGTCATCCTGGATGACAGAGATACGACGGATAGACCCTAGAAATACATCAGTATCCCTTGTACCAATTTCCGAACCATTGCTGCAGCTTTTTTTTAAACTGGAATCTGTGGCCATAGGCCACTTGTAAGACCTGTCCTGGAGGAAACGGACCGCCCTGCTACCTTCCTGTAGTACGTTTAAAAAAATAAAAGCCGAACAATGCTAGGCCAAATAGCTTGACCAGGTCCATGCATACTTTTATTTTGCCTTGTGACTCATAGGGGTCCTGCTGTGACCACAATTGCACTCCAGTGGGTCTAATTGGGACCCGTCCGCATCCTGGGGGATACATATCGACCCTATCTATAATCCCCCCTCCTGCCTCACAAATCTATTCTAACTATTCTATTCTAACCTGTCAGTGTGTTTTTACTGACGCAGCACAAGAATTGGCGGCTTTTCAAGGGCACCGTGCGAGTGCTGTGCGATTTTTTTTTTTTTTTCTCACACCCATAGGCTGCATTGGCGAGTCTAAGCCAAGTTCGGTGACAATCACAGCATGCTGCGATTTTACACGCATGCTATTTACGACCCTGTAATGATCTACTCACCTATATGATATTAAGTGTCTTTTTAATGAATACAATAAAAGCAAATTTTTATAGTTTTTTTTGCCTGTTTTTTATGCTTAATCGATCTTGTTTATTCTATCTTGGTTTTTCTACTGCAAATACCAGAAGCCCCTAGCCGAACAATTAGTACAAAAATTCCTATCTGACACGCTGGCAAGCAGAGGGTCACAGATTTTGGGCAACCAGGGAGGACGCGGGAGACACATACAAGGTGCAACAGAGGCAGGGCAACACTATCAACGGTCTGGGTCAGTTTCATTAGACCCTCCCAGTGCTCAGGCCCTGATGCACAAAGAGGGAAAAATTCCCATGTACTCCTTCCCACTGAAAAAAAGGTATACGGTCGATGGGTTTTTTTTTTTCTTGTTCTCCTCCTCCTCCACCATATCAACAGGGTCATCATGCGTCCATCACTCCAAATTTTTAGAGGGCACACTGGTGGCCCTCGCTCTTACGTTTTAGAAGGTCATCAGGTGGCCTTCACACATAATTTTTGGAGGCTCATTCAGGCGGCCCTCGCTCATAATTTTTTGAGGTCATCATGTGACACTCGCTGTTAAGTTTTCCCAGGTTGTATGATGATCCCTTCATAATGTTTACAGGATGTGTATGAATCTATCTCTACAATTCTCTTACATATATGTGTATGTATACTCCCCCGTTGTTAATATTTTTCAGCCCTTGGATACGCTTTACCAGTGTAAGAGTCCGACTCTTTAAAAATGGGGAAAGAATATTTTTGAGGTCCTCCTCTACATGTCTTCCAGGGTGTATCATACTCCCTCCTAATTTTTGGCAGCCCTTGCACTAACTGCATAGGCTTTACCGTCTAGGATTCCAACTCTTTAAGAATGGGGAAAAAAAATTTCAGAGGCCTTTCCTCCCGCATGTCTTCCAGGGTATATTGCAGTCCCCTTCTAATTTTTTGGCACTCCTGAAATTAGTGCATAGGCTTTCTGAGTCTGGTCCCACTACC
>JARQOD010010116.1:0-28568 GCA_033576555.1 Oophaga sylvatica | reverse complement strand
GAGTCACCAGAAGAAAGCCATTACTGGGCAAATGCCACAAAGTATTTTGCGTACAATAGGCAAACCAGCACAGAGACAAGCCTCAAAACTTCTGGGACAAGGTAATTTGGAGTGATGAGACCAAAATTGAACTTGGCCACAACCATAAATGTTACATGATGAAAGTAACACCATTTCTACTGTAAAGCATGGAGGTGGATTGCTGATGTTTTCGGGATGTGTGAGCTACAAAGGCATAGGAATCTTGGTCAAAGTTGAAGGAAAGATAAATGTAGCATGTTATCAGCAAATACTGGAGGCAAATTTACAAGCATCCGCCCGGAAACTGCGCATGGGATGTACTTGGATGTTCCAACATGACAATGATCCAAAACCAAAGGCCAAGTCAACCTGTCATTGGCTACAGCAGAACAAATGAAGGTTCTGGAGTGGACATCTCAGTCTCCTGACCTCAATATCATTGATAATAATAATAATCTTTATTTATATAGCGCCAACATATTCCGCAGCGCTTTACAGTTTAACAGTTTCAAACACAAGTCATAAGTAACAAAGTTAACAATACAATAATTAAAACAAAATTTCCCCTGCTTTTGACTGTCTATCAAGTGTATATAATCTCTCTCTGGTATGCTATCATCTACACAGCTTTCCCCCTGCTTTTGACTGTCTATGAAGTGCATATAATCTCTCTCTGTTATGCTATCATCTACACAGCTTTCCCCCTGCTTTTGACTGTCTGTGAAGTGCATATAATCTCTCTCTGGTATGCTATCACCTACACAGCTTTCCCCCTGCTTTTGACTGTCTATGAAGTGCATATAATCTCTCTCTGGTATGCTATCATCTACACAGCTTTCCCCTGCTTTTGACTGTCTATGAAGTGCATATAATCTCTCTCTGGTATGCTATCATTTACACAGCTTTCCCCCTGCTTTTGAGTGTCTATGAAGTGCATATAATCTCTCTCCGGTATGCTATTATCTACACAGATTTCCCCCTGCTTTTGACTTTCTATGAAGTGCATATAATCTCTCTCTGGTATACTATCATCTACACAGCTTTCTCCCTGCTTTTGACTGTCTACGAAGTGCATATAATCTCTCTCTGGTATGCTATCATCTACACAGCTTTCCCCCTGCTTTTGACTGTCTATGAAGTGCATACAGTTAGGTCCATATATATTTGGACAGAGACAACATTTATCTAATTTTGGTTCTAGACATTACCACAATCAATTTTAAACAAAACAATTCAGATGCAGTTGAAGTTCAGACTTTCCGCTTTCATTTGAGGGTATCCACATTAAAATTGGATGAAGGGTTTAGGAGTTTCAGCTCCTTAACATGTGCCACCCTGTTTTTAAAGGGACCAAAAGTAATTGGACAATTGACTCCATTGATGCTTCCACCCCAGCTGCCTCTAAACTTTTATCGCTCACTGCCTCCTTTGGCCTCAAACACCTCAGTTTACCATTGCTCTCTGAGTCCCTCCTCCCTCTTCCAGACATATCTTCACTTCATGACACAGACTCTGCTGCCACCTTTTATAACACTACAATAACAGCAGCACTTGATTCGGCCGCCCCCCTCACACATAGCAAAACTTGTACAATCAACAAGCAGCCCTGGCTGACCAGCCTCACCAAAGAACTGAGACGGGCTTCCAGGGTTGCTGAGCGGAGATGAAAAAAATCCCGCTCTGCTGAGCACTTAACTGCATACAAGCAGTCTCTCACCAGCTTCAAGTCCACGCTCACTGCCGCAAAACAAACTTACTTCTCATCTCTCATATCCTCCCTGTCTCACAACCCCAAACAGCTCTTCAACACTTTCAATTCTCTACTACGCCCCCCAGCACCTCCTCCTTCTCCTCTCATTTCTGCTGAAGACTTTGCCTCTTTCTTTAAGCAGAAGATTGATACAATCAGAGAAAGCTTTGGCCCACAGCCCCCATTGCCCCTCTTAGCTGCTCAGCCCTGTTCCTCCAAAACCAACTTCTCCACCATGAAAGAAGATCAGCTCTCCACCCTCCTATCAAGATCACACCTCACCACTTGCATGCTTGACCCGCTCCCATCCCACCTCATCCCTAGCCTTGCCACAGTCTTCACCCCTACTCTAACACACCTCTTCAACCTCTCACTTACAAATGGTGTCTTCCCCTCATCCTTCAAACATGCCTCGATCACACCCATTCTCAAAAAGACCTCCCTTGACCCATCCTCTGTGTCTAGCTATCGCCCGATATCTCTTCTCCCCTATGCCACAAAACTACTGGAACAGCATATCCATATTGAACTGTCCTCCCACCTCTCCTCCTGCTCCCTCTTTGACCGCTTACAATCAGGCTTCCGACTGCATCACTCAACTGAAACTGCCCTAACTAAAGTCACCAACGACCTACTAACCGCCAAGAGCAAGCGTCACTTGTTGTGAATGTGTTAGAAATGAATTATGAGCAGATGCTCCCTCTGGTGGTTACAAACAGTACTGAACTATTCAATGAAGATTGTGAAGATTGGCAATCAGGTGTTACAGACTGGTCTTATATAAGGGAAGTTCCCTCCCATCAGGGTTGCCGGTGATCAATTGTTCTTGTCTCAACTTTGGTTCCTGGTTCACTTGGAAGCTTGCTGTGTCTTGCCTGCATCTTCTGCTAACAGATAAGATATTTTCTGCTTTTATTTTTGTGCTTGCTTTTTGCATTTTGTCCTGCACTTCTGTGGAGGTCAGCCAGGTCCCCTCCGGGGCTTGTGCTCCTCTCAGTTTATCTGAGCCACTGTTATTTGTTCATTTGCCTTTTCCAGTTTTTTCAGTGGCTGCTGCTTAGTTTTGTTACACCAGAGAACTAATTTAGGTGGTAGAGGTCGTGTGATCTCAGGTGTTTTTGCAATTAGTGAGTTGGTATTTTTTTAGGGTTTTTTGGATTGCAGTAAGTGTCCTTCCTATCCTTTTCTTTCTAGGAAGATTGGGCCCCAACGTTTGCTCATACTATTTTCTGTCTGTGTCTGTATTTCCTCTTGTCTAACCGCCATTACATGTTTGGGGGCTTCCTATGTTCTTTGGGATTTGCTCCGGGGCAGATAGTTTTCCTCTTTCTATCTTTAGGTGTAGTTAGCTTCTCAGGGTGTGACGAGGCGTCTAGGACCAACGTAGGTACGCTCCACGGCTGCCTTTAGTTGTGGTGGTTAGTCAGGGTACTGCAATCCAGTAGATTCCAACCTCTCTGGTGTATTGCCTTTTTTGCCTGCTCTCCTCAGCTACCAAATCATAACAGTATCACCGGCCAAACTGAAAATTATATGGTACTCACAGAAGGGAAAGATAGTGTAAAAAAAAAAAAAAAAAGTTGTCAGAGTTGTCAGAGATTTTTTTTTTTCTTTCCCTCTTTTTCTCTGGTGCTGAGGATTTTTTTTTCTCTCAATGGAGTTTGCACAGTTGTCTGACCGTGTGGATCAGCTTGCCACTGAAGTTCGGAGTATTGCTACCTATCTTGCTGGGTTGCTGGTTGTGGAACCTAGGATTCCCATGCCAGATTTGTTTTTAGGGGATCGAGCTAAATTTCTGAATTTCAAAAATAACTGTAAGTTGTTTTTTGCCTTAAAACCTAAGTCCTCAGGGAACGCAGCACAGCAGGTTCAAATTGTCATCTCTCTCCTGCGTGGCTATCCTCAGGATTGGGCTTTTTCCCTGACACCTGGGGATCCTGTTTTGAATAATGTTGATGCATTTTTTCTGGCTCTGGGGTTATTGTACGATGAACCTAATGTCACTGATCAAGCTGAAAAAGCCTTGTTGGCATTAAATCAGGGGCTTGAGGATGCTGAGTTGTACAGTCAGAGATTCCGAAGGTGGGCAGTCCTGACCAAATGGAATGATGATGCTTTGGCAGCCCTTTTTCGGAAGGGTCTGTCAGAGAATGTAAAAGATGTTATGGTGGGTTTCCCTGCTCCCTCTGGTCTCAATGATTCTATGTCATTGGCGATTCAAATTGACAGACGTTTGCGTGAGCGTAGAGGTATGCGTGGAATAGTGTTGCCTTGTGAACCAGCTTCTGAACCCATGCAGTGTGATAGAGTGGCTTCTGGGGCACAGCGTCATGAGTTTCGAAAAACGCAATGGGTTATGTTTCTACTGTGGTGACGCCTCTCATGCTATTTCAGTCTGCCCTAAGCGGGGAAGACGTTTTGCACGCTCAGTTGTCTTGGGTAGTGTTCAGACTAAATTTCTGTTGACTGTTACCCTGATTTGCTCCCTGTCCACATTTTCTGCTCAGGCTTTTGTTGATTCGGGAGCAGCTATTAACCTGATGGATTTTGATTTTGCTAAACTTTGTGGGTTTCCCTTGATACCCCTACGGAAGTTTATTCCTCTACTGGGGATTGATTCTACCCCTTTGGCTGAGAATAAACCCCAGTTCTCTACTCAGGTGATAATGAGGGTTGAACCTGATCATCAGGAGAGTTGCAAATTTTTGGTGCTGTATAATCTGCATGACATTATTGTACTAGGTTTCCCTTGGTTAGAGTCTCATAATCCTGTTTTGGATTGGAAATCTGTGTCTGTAACCAGTTGGGCTGCCAATGTGTTAATGCCAACACTCCTGTTTTTTCTGCCTCTCCCCAGGCTCAGGATGTTCCTGACTTTTTGACTGATTTTTCTAATGTGTTTAGCAAAAGTAAATCTGCATCCTTGCCCCCCCATAGGAGCTATGACTGCGCTATTGAATTAGTGCCTGGTAGTAAATTCCCTAAAGGTCGCCTTTTTAACTTGTCTGTACCTGAACATGACACTATGCGGTCTTAAATCAAGGAGTCATTGGAGAAGGGTCATATCAGACCATCCTCTTCACCCTTGGGTGCCGGTTTTTTCTTTGTGGCCAAAAAGGATGGTTCATTAAGGCCGTGTATTGATTATCGTCTCTTGAACAATATCACTGTGAAATATCAATATCCGTTACCCTTGATTTCTGACCTGTTTTCCAGGGTGAAAAGTGCTACTTGGTTTACCAAGCTTGACCTCAGGGGGGCGTATAACCTTATTCATATTAAGCACGGGGATGAATGGAAGACGGCATTTAATACCCCAGAGGGGCATTTTGAGTACCTAGTGATGCCCTTTGGGCTCACTAATGCTCCTTCCGTCTTCCAGTCCTTCATGAATGACATTTTCAGGGATTTTGTGGATAAATTTCTGATTGTTTATTTGGATGATATCTTGATTTTTTCCAATGACTGGGACTCTCATGTGAAACATGTTCGGACTGTGTTCCAGATTTTGAGAGAGAATGCTCTGTATGTGAAGGGATCAAAGTGTCTTTTTGGCGTACAGAGGATCTCATTTCTGGGATTCATTTTGTCCCCATCTGTTATTGAAATGGACCCAGTCAAGGTTCAGGCCATCTGTGATTGGGTCCAACCTACTTCATTAAAGGCTCTTCAGAGATTCTTGGGTTTTGCCAATTTTTATCGTAAATTTATTGGTAATTTCTCTGTTATTGTTAAACCATTGACTGATTTGACCAAGGAGGGTTCTGATGTGGTGAATTGGCCTGATGAGGCAGTCTCTGCGTTTCAGGAACTTAAGCAGAGATTCACTTCTGCTCCTGTTCTACGGCAGCCTGATGTTTCTCTACCATTTCAGGTGGAGGTTGATGCCTCTGAAATTGGGGCAGGTGCTGTTTTGTCCCAAAGAGATCCAGAGACCTCTAAAAGTAACCCTTGTGCCTTTTTCTCTCGAAAATTTTCTCCAACTGAACGTAATTATGATGTGGGTAATTGGGAGTTATTGGCCATGAGGTGGGCTTTTGAAGAGTGGAGACATTGGCTGGAGGGAGCCAAACATCAGGTGGTGGTCCTTACGGACCATAAGAATCTGGTTTATCTGGAATCAGCCAAGCGACTTAATCCTAGACAGGCCAGGTGGGCCTTGTTTTTCACACGTTTTAATTTTGTGGTTTCCTTTCTTCCTGGCACTAAGAATGTTAAAGCGGATGCCCTCTCGAGGAGTTTCTTTGCGGACTCTCCTGAGTTTTCTGATCCTGCTGTTATTTTTAAAGAGGGTGTAGTTCTTTCCGCCATCTCGCCCAATTTGAGACTGGCTCTGGAAGGGTGTCAGGAGGATAAACCCGAGCGCTGCCCTATTGGGAAATTGTTTGTCCCAGACCGGTGGAAAAAGAGTGTGATGTCTGAGATTCATTGTTCCGCGTTGGCCGGTCATCCCGGAATTTTTGGTACCAGAGACTTGGTTAGTCGGTCCTTTTTGTGGCCTACTTTGTCTCGTGACGTCAGGGAATTTGTGCAGTCCTGCGTGACTTGCTCTCGCTCCAAGCCTTGCTCTCGCTCTAGTGGTTTGTTGATGCCATTGCCTGTGCCCAAGAGACCATGGACCCATATCTCTATGGATTTCATTTCCGACCTCCCTGTTTCTCAGAGAATGACCGTTATCTGGGTGATTTGTGATAGGTTTTCCAAAATGATACATCTTGTGCCATTACCTAAGTTGCCTTCCTCCTCCGAATTGGTGCCTTTGTTCCTTCAGCACGTGGTTCGGTTACACGGCATTCCTGAGAACATTGTGTCTGACAGAGGAGTCCAGTTTGTTTCCAGATTTTGGAGGACTTTTTGTTCTAAACTTGGTGTTCAATTGTCTTTCTCCTCGGCTTTTCATCCTCAGACCAATGGACAAACTGAGAGAACAAACCAGACATTGGAGACTTATCTGAGATGCTTTGTGTCTGCTGATCAGGATGACTGGGTCTCTTTTTTGCCTTTGGCTGAGTTTGCTCTTAATAATAGGGCTAGCTCTGCCACTTTGATGTCTCCATTTTTCTGCAATTTTGGGTTTCACCCTCGATTTTCTTCGGGACAGACGGAGGCTTCTGTCTGTCCAGGTGTTGACTCTGTTGTGGAGCGTATGCAGCTGATTTGGGACCAGGTAGTGGAGAGGTTGTCCCTCTCTCAGGAGAAGGCCCAGCGGTTTGCCAACCGGCATAGGACTGATGGTCCTCGGTTTGAAGTGGGGACTTGGTCTGGTTGTCCTCAAGAAATATCCCTATGAGAGTTGCATCCTTTCGTTTACTTCTTCCAGGGACATTTAAGATCCATAACGTGTTCCACAAGTCCTTATTAAAGAGGTTTGTCGAGCCAGTGGTTCCTATGGCTGCGCCTCCTGACCCTGTTTTGGTTGAGGGCAATCTGGAGTATATGGTTGAGAAAATATTGGATTCTCGTTTTTCTAGACAGAAACTCCAGTATTTGGTTAAGTGGAGAGGTTATGGTCAGGAGGACAATTCTTGGGTGTTTGCTTCGGACATCCATGCTAGGAGACTGATCCGTGCGTATCACAGAACTCATCCTGACCGACCTGGTTGCCCAAATGAGGGTTCGGTGACCCCTCCTCAAGGGGGGGGTACTGTTGTGAATGTGTTAGAAATGAATTCTGAGCAGAAGCTCCCTCTGGTAGTTACAAACAGTACTGAACTATTCAATGAAGATTGTGAAGATTGGCAATCAGGTGTTACAGACTGGTCTTATATAAGGGAGGTTCCCTCCCATCAGGGTTGCCGGTGATCAATTGTTCTTGTCTCAACTTTGTTCCTGTGTCTTGCCTGCATCTTCTGCTAACAGATAAGATATTTTCTGCTTTTATTTTTGTGCTTGCTTTTTGCATTTTGTCCTGCACTTCTGTGGAGGTCAGCCAGGTCCCCTCCGGGGGCTTGTGCTCCTCTCAGTTTATCTGAGCCACTGTTATTTGTTCATTTGCCTTTTCCAGTTTTTTCAGTGGCTGCTGCTTAGTTTTGTTACACCAGAGAACTAATTTAGGTGGTAGAGGTCGTGTGATCTCAGGTGTTTTTGCAATTAGTGAGTTGGTATTTTTTTAGGGTTTTTTGGATTGCAGTAAGTGTCCTTCCTATCCTTTTCTTTCTAGAGAGATTGGGCCCCAACGTTTGCTCATACTATTTTCTGTCTGTGTCTGTATTTCCTCTTGTCTAACCGCCATTACATGTTTGGGGGCTTCCTATGTTCTTTGGGGATCTGCTCCGGGGCAGATAATTTTCCTCTTTCTATCTTTAGGTGTAGTTAGCTTCTCAGGCTGTGACGAGGCGTCTAGGACCAACGTAGGTATGCTCCATGGCTGCCTTTAGTTGTGGTGGTTAGTCAGGGTACTGCAATCCAGTAGATTCCAACCTCTCTGGTGTATTGCCTTTTTTTGCCTGCTCTCCTCAGCTACCAAATCATAACAGTCACTTACTCTGTCCTTCTCTGGACCTGTCTTCTGCCTTCGACACTGTGGACCATTCCCTCCTGTTACAGATTCTTCATCTCTGGGCATCACAGGCTTGGCCCTATCCTGGATCTCATCATATCTAACAAACCAAACATTCAGTGTCTCCCTCTCCCACACCACCTCCTCACCTCGCCCCCTGTCTGTCGGTGTTCCCCAAGGCTCAGTTCTTGGACCTCTACTCTTCTCCATCTACACCCTCGGCCTGGGACAGCTCATAGAATCCCATGGTTTGCAGTATCATCTCTACGCCAATGACATGCAGATCTACCTATCTGGACCTGACCTCACCTCCTTACTGACAAAAATCCCACAATGTCTGTCTGCTATTTCTGCTTTTTTCTCTGCTCGCTTTCTAAAACTGAACATGGACAAAACAGAATTCATCATCTTTCCCCCATCTCACTCTACCCCCCCACCAGACCTATCCATCAATGTCAATGGCTGCTCACTTTCCCCAGTCCCGCATGCTCGGTGCCTCGGGGTGATCCTCGACTCTGCCTTCTCTTTCAAGCCACATGTCCAAACCCTTGCCTCCTCCTCAAACTCAAAAATATTTCCCGGATCCGTGCATTCCTTGACCATGAAACTACAAAAACACTAGTGCATGCCCTCATCATCTCCCGCCTTGACTACTGCAACCTCCTACTCTCTGGCCTCCCCTCTAGCACTCTGGCACCACTCCAATCCATCCTGCACTCTGCTGCCCGACTAATCCACCTGTCTCCCTGTTATTCCCCAGGCTCTCCTCTCTGCCAAGCCCTTCATTGGCTTCCTATCATCCAGAGGTTCCAGTTCAAAACCCTAACTATGACATACAAAGCCATCCACAACCTGCCTCCTCCATACATCTGTGACATGGTCTCCCAGTACATACCCATACGCAACCTTCGATCCTCTCAAGATCTCCTCCTCTACTCCTCTCTTATCTCTTCTTCCCACAACCGCATACAAGACTTCTCCCCTGCCTCCCCCATACTCTGGAACTCTCTACCCCAACACATCAGACTCGCGCCTACCATGGAAACCTTCAAAAAGAACCTGAAGACCCAACTCTTCCGACAAGCCTACAACCTGCAGTGATCCTCAGTCTACTGAACCACCGCACGACCAGCTCTACCCTCTCCTAGTGTATCCTCACCCATCCCTGTAGACTGTAAGCCCTTGCGGGCAGGGTCCTCTCTCCTTCTGTACTTGTGTGTGCCTTGTATTGCTCACGTTTATTGTACTTGTCTATATTTGCCCCTTTTCACATGTAAAGCGCCATGGAATAAATGGCATTATAAAAATGTATAATAATAATAATAAAATAAGACAACACTGCTCGTGAGAGCTTCCATTATACAATGAGGTGGGGGAGATACAAAGTAACACAAACTTGTTTACAATTATGTATTTACAGTGAAGGTCCAGCCATCTTGAGGGAGTGGGGGAAAGATAGAGATAGTGAATGGGCTACACACACTTACACATAAAATGACTTTGATTAGGGAACATGATAGGCTGCTCTGAGCAAATGTGTTTTGAGTGAGCGCCTAAAGCTATGAAAATTGTGGATGGTTCTAATTTCTTGGGGTAGAGCACTCCAGAGGATTGGCACTGCACGGGAGAAGTCTTGGAGTTGGGAGCAGAAGGTACGGATTAGTGCAGAGGTTAGTCAAAAGTTGTTTGCAGAGCACAGCGGTCGGTTAGGCCGATAGACAGAAATAAGGGAGGAGATGTAAGGGGGTGCCACACTATGGAGAGCTTTGTGGGTGAGAACAAGTACTTTGAATTGGATCCTGTAATGAATGGGCATCCAGTGTAACGACTGGCGAAGAGCGGATGAGTCTGAATACTGATTAGCTAGATGAACGACCCTGGCTGCTGCATTAAGGATAGAGTGGAGAGGGGAAAGTCGAGTGAGGGGGGGTCAATTAATAGAGCATTGCAGTAGTGCAGACGGGAGTGGATCAAGGCGAGAGTGAGAGTTTTTGTTGTTTCCATGGTGAGAAAGGGGCGGATTCTAAAGATGTTCTTTAGGTGTAAGCTGCACAAGAGAGCAAGAGATTGTATATGGAAGGTGAAGTAGAAATTGTTGTCAAATGTAACACCCAGACAGCGCGTCTGCTGCCGAGTGTTATTATGGTGCCACCCACGGAGAGGGAAATGTTAGATTTGGGGAGGTTAGTAGATGACGGGAGCCGAAGAAGTTCAGTTTTGGAGAGGTTGAGTTTCAGATTGAGAGCGGAAATGATGTCGGAGACTGAGGACATACAAGAAAAAAGGGTAGCACACTGCAGCGCTATAGCTTGCAGAAACGAAATATGAAAAATGAATTGCATCACTGACTTAGAAATATGAAAAATTGAGAAGTCTTAGCGCATAAGATGGCCAAATTATGTGAGCCTGATAGCCACGTCAAGGCTCTTCTCGTATATTAGGTCCTAACTAATGCCAATCCTCGCTTAGAAAAGTCTGTCTGCATGGGAACATATGAATCCTCTCTTAAGACTAAAATCTACATCTCTGTGGAGGGGTAATGAACCTGGTGTAATTAAAAAGCCTGTGACTAACAGGTGGAGTGCTCAGGTAGAAGGTAAATGAATACATATCAAAAAACTGACTGGCACATCCAAACATAGATCCAGTGTGAACAGGTGCTAAACCCAGAGTCACCAACTCACGCACATACAAGAAAAAAGGGTAGCACACTGCAGCGCTATAGCTTGCAGAAACGAAATATGAAAAATGAATTGCATCACTGCCTTAGAAATATGAAAAATTGAGAAGTCTTAGCGCATAAGATGGCCAAATTATGTGAGCCTGATAGCCACGTCAAGGCTCTTCTCGTATATCAGGTCCTAACTAATGCCAATCCTCGCTTAGAAAAGTCTGTCTGCATGGGAACATATGAATCCTCTCTTAAGACTAAAATCTACATCTCTGTGGAGGGGTAATGAACCTGGTGTAATTAAAAAGCCTGTGACTAACAGGTGGAGTGCTCAGGTAGAAGGTAAATGAATACATATCAAAAAACTGACCGGCACATCCAAACATAGATCCAGTGTGAACAGGTGCTAAACCCAGAGTCACCAACTCACGCACATACAAGAAAAAAGGGTAGCACACTGCAGCGCTATAGCTTGCAGAAACGAAATATGAAAAATGAATTGCATCACTGCCTTAGAAATATGAAAAATTGAGAAGTCTTAGCGCATAAGATGGCCAAATTATGTGAGCCTGATAGCCACGTCAAGGCTCTTCTCGTATATCAGGTCCTAACTAATGCCAATCCTCGCTTAGAAAAGTCTGTCTGCATGGGAACATATGAATCCTCTCTTAAGACTAAAATCTACATCTCTGTCACAGGCTTTTTAATTACACCAGGTTCATTACCCCTCCACAGAGATGTAGATTTTAGTCTTAAGAGAGGATTCATATGTTCCCATGCAGACAGACTTTTCTAAGCGAGGATTGGCATTAGTTAGGACCTGATATACGAGAAGAGCCTTGACGTGGCTATCAGGCTCACATAATTTGGCCATCTTATGCGCTAAGACTTCTCAATTTTTCATATTTCTAAGGCAGTGATGCAATTCATTTTTCATATTTCGTTTCTGCAAGCTATAGCGCTGCAGTGTGCTACCCTTTTTTCTTGTATGTGCGTGAGTTGGTGACTCTGGGTTTAGCACCTGTTCACACTGGATCTATGTTTGGATGTGCCGGTCAGTTTTTTGATATGTATTCATTTACCTTCTACCTGAGCACTCCACCTGTTAGTCACAGGCTTTTTAATTACACCAGGTTCATTACTCCTCCACAGAGATGTAGATTTTAGTCTTAAGAGAGGATTCATATGTTCCCATGCAGACAGACTTTTCTAAGCGAGGATTGGCATTAGTTAGGACCTGATATACAAGAAGAGCCTTGACGTGGCTATCAGGCTCACATAATTTGGCCATCTTATGCGCTAAGACTTCTCAATTTTTCATATTTCTAAGGCAGTGATGCAATTCATTTTTCATATTTCGTTTCTGCAAGCTATAGCGCTGCAGTGTGCTACCCTTTTTTCTTGTATGAGCGTGAGTTGGTGACTCTGGGTTTAGCACCTGTTCACACTGGATCTATGTTTGGATGTGCCGGTCAGTTTTTTGATATGTATTCATTTACCTTCTACCTGAGCACTCCACCTGTTAGTCACAGGCTTTTTTAATTACACCAGGTTCATTACCCCTCCACAGAGATGTAGATTTTAGTCTTAAGAGAGGATTCATATGTTCCCATGCAGACAGACTTTTCTAAGCGAGGATTGGCATTAGTTAGGACCTGATATACGAGAAGAGCCTTGACGTGGCTATCAGGCTCACATAATTTGGCCATCTTATGCGCTAAGACTTCTCAATTTTTCATATTTCTAAGGCAGTGATGCAATTCATTTTTCATATTTCGTTTCTGCAAGCTATAGCGCTGCAGTGTGCTACCCTTTTTTCTTGTATGTGCGTGAGTTGGTGACTCTGGGTTTAGCACCTGTTCACACTGGATCTATGTTTGGATGTGCCGGTCAGTTTTTTGATATGTATTCATTTACCTTCTACCTGAGCACTCCACCTGTTAGTCACAGGCTTTTTAATTACACCAGGTTCATTACCCCTCCACAGAGATGTAGATTTTAGTCTTAAGAGAGGATTCATATGTTCCCATGCAGACAGACTTTTCTAAGCGAGGATTGGCATTAGTTAGGACCTGATATACGAGAAGAGCCTTGACGTGGCTATCAGGCTCACATAATTTGGCCATCTTATGCGCTAAGACTTCTCAATTTTTCATATTTCTAAGGCAGTGATGCAATTCATTTTTCATATTTCGTTTCTGCAAGCTATAGCGCTGCAGTGTGCTACCCTTTTTTCTTGTATGTGCGTGAGTTGGTGACTCTGGGTTTAGCACCTGTTCACACTGGATCTATGTTTGGATGTGCCGGTCAGTTTTTTGATATGTATTCATTTACCTTCTACCTGAGCACTCCACCTGTTAGTCACAGGCTTTTTAATTACACCAGGTTCATTACCCCTCCACAGAGATGTAGATTTTAGTCTTAAGAGAGGATTCATATGTTCCCATGCAGACAGACTTTTCTAAGCGAGGATTGGCATTAGTTAGGACCTGATATACGAGAAGAGCCTTGACGTGGCTATCAGGCTCACATAATTTGGCCATCTTATGCCTAAGACTTCTCAATTTTTCATATTTCTAAGGCAGTGATGCAATTCATTTTTCATATTTCGTTTCTGCAAGCTATAGCGCTGCAGTGTGCTACCCTTTTTTCTTGTATGTGCGTGAGTTGGTGACTCTGGGTTTAGCACCTGTTCACACTGGATCTATGTTTGGATGTGCCGGTCAGTTTTTTGATATGGCTGGAAACATCTACTTCTTCTGTAGATCAATGTTAGTCAGGCTTTATAATTGGTTCATACCTAAAGAGATGTAGATTAGTCAAAAGGAGGATCTGTCCATGCAGCGCTTTTTAAGAGATTGCAAGTTAGGACCTATACTAGAGCCTTGAGTGGTACACCACATATTGGCATGAGGCGATAAGACTTCCAACATAACTAAGCATGAGCATCATTAATATTGTTTCGCAAGATAGGTGCAGTTGCTACCTTATTTCTTGTATGTGCGTGAGTTGGGACTGGTGTACACTGTTCAACTGCTATGTTTGAGAGATGCGCGTAGTTTTAATTACATTTTCTTCAAGTCCTGTGGACTCACCTTTAGTCAGGTTTTTTTCACAGTAGTCCGAAGAGAGTAGATGGGTCTAAGGGAGATTTAGTTCAGAGAAACTGTTTAAGCGGGAGATAGGCCAATTTAGGATGAATGGAGAAGCTTGACGTGGTCGGTACATATTGGCGGATTATCGAAGATTCTATTTTTAATAAGGAGTATGATTATTTTAAGTTGAAGTAAGGCTGCAGTGGATTGTTTGAGTGAGTAAGTTGTGTTGGGTTTCACAACTGTTACGAGAGACTGAGTGTTGGAGTGGGTCGTAGTTTTGTATGAAGAGTGAGACGATCTGAGACTCTTCTGTGATGGGATCAATGAACCAGGTAAAGCAGGGGGATGGAGTCAGAGACTTGTGTCTGGAGCGATTTTCTAGGAGTTGCTATTTCTCTATAAAGGTGGAACCGGTCATCAGCACAAATATCTGTGATATTGGCTTGTGCTTTTGGCCTGAGGAGGGAGTGAAAGGTGTCAAAAGTTTCTTGGAGTTGTTGGATAGTGTGGAGATCAGGGTGGTGTAGTAGGTCTGTTTGGCAAGGTGGAGGGCAGAGTTATAGGTTCTTAACATAAATTTGAAGTGGATGAAGTCTTCTGGTGTACGAGTTTTCCTCCATAAGCGTTCAGCACTCCTAGAGCATCACTGGAGAAGTCGAGTTTGCAATGTGAGCCAGGGCTGTTTTACTCTGTGCTTGGATATTCAGAGGGTGAGGGGCGCTATTTGGTCCAGGGTGCTTCTTAGAGTGTCATTGTAGTGGTGTACAGCCAGATTAGGACAGGAAAAAGAGGATATTATGGACAGTGATGAGTTTAGGGAGACTGAAAGTGTATGAGAGTTAATGGCTTGTAGATTTCTGAATGTGTGGCAGGTAGGAGTGTGCTGGGGTGGGCGAGGAATTGTGAGCGTGAAGGAGAGAATGTTGTGGTCAGAGAGGGGAAGCGGTGAGTTTTTTAGGTAGGGGGCAGTGGCGGCACAACAGGCGGCAGCGTGACACCACCATAGGAAATGGCAGCATTGGAGACAGTGTCAGAATCCTGAATCTAGATTTCAGTGAGGGCCAACAGATTAAGAGAATTGTTCAGAAAGTAGTTGTGCAGGAAAGGAAGTTTGTTACATACAGACCGTGGATTCCAGAGGGCACAATTAAAAGAAGGAGATGAAGGAGTGCAACTAATATTAATAAGAAAAGCATATATAACAGGCTTATACCCACGAAAAAACTGATTAAAGAAATCAGTATGTATACACTGTGTTCCAAATTATTATGCAAAAATTGTTTAGGAGTGATAAGGTAAGATTTTTTTTTGTTTGTCAGTTAAACTCATTGATGGTGATGTGTGTCAGGGCTCTTTATATCACTGTAAGCAATTGCAGACACCTGTGCTAATTAGTTTGGCAGGTGTGTCCAATGAAAGGCAAGACTACTTAAGAAGGCTGTCCCACATTATTAAGCAGCCTACATTTTCTGCCAAAATGGGAAAGAAAAAGGATGTGTCGGCTGCTGAGAAGCAACAAATTGTGGAGTGTTTAGGTCAAGGCATGACTACAATCAACATTGCCAAGACACTTCATTGTGATCAATGAACAATCAAGAAGTATGTAACTGATTCACAGTACACACGTGTGCGTGCTGATAAGGGAAAATTGAGGACTGTTTCCTACAGGCAATTACGTCAGGTTAAAAGAGCAGCGGCAAAAAAAGCCTTGTCATAGCAGCAGACAAGTTTTTGAAGCTGCTGGTGCATCCAACGTCCCCTGAACAACAAGATGCAGGGTCCTTCAGAGGTTTGCAGCTGTGCGTAAGCCATCCTGTCGACCTCCTCTATCCACTGCACACAAGCAGAAGCGGCTCCAGTGGGCCAAACAATACATGAAGACTGACTTCAAAACTGTTTTGTTCACCGATGAGTGCCGTGCAACGCTCGATGGTCCAGATGGATGGAGTGGAAGATGGCTGGTTGATGGACACTCCATGCAAACACGGCTACGGCGCCAACAAGGAGGAGGTGGAGTAATGTTTTGGGCTGGAATCATGGGGAGAGAGATTGTCGGCCCCTTTAGGATCCCTGAAGGGGTAAAGACGAACTACATAGTGTATGTTGAGTTTCTCAAACAGTACTTCCTGCCATGGTTCAAGAAGAAGAGCCGTGCATTCCGCAGCAAGATCATTTTCATGCATGATAATGCACGGTCTCATGCTGCACAAAACACATCTGCATCTCTGGCTGCTATGGGCATAAAAGGGGAAAAACTTATGATGTGGCCCCCATGCTCCCCTGACCTCAACCCCATTGAGTTCCTCTGGAGCATCATCAAAAGCAGTGTCTATGATGGCGGGAGGCAGTTCACTTCTAAGCAACAGCTCTGGGAGGGTATTCTGTCCTCATGCAAAACAATTGAAGCAGAAACCATCCACAACCTGACAAATTCAATGGACGAGAAAGTTCAGAAGCTCCTTTCGAACAAGGGGTCCTATGTGCAAATGTAACATCACCTAGAAAAAAGTTTTGAGTTGAAAACTGTTTGATTTCAGTTTGTAATAACCTGCTAATGCTTATAATTTCAAAAATGACCATTTTTTTGTTCTTTATTAAAATGAAAAGGTTGAAAACTCTGCTGTGCATAATAATTTGGAACATGCATTTTGAGTGCAGTTTGAGTGTTTTATTTTTTAAAAAATATACTGTTATCATAGGCAGTTTGTACAAAAACCTTTCAATTGTACTCTAATAGTTATTTGACTGGAAAATTACAATGACTGAAATTCATATAGGTAATTTGGGAAAATCTGAGAAAATATTATTTGCATAATAATTTGGAACACAGTGTATAGGGGTGTAAGGACGTGTAACAAGGGGTTCAGTGCAAAAATGAGAGATCAACGTTTTGTCATCCAAGAAAGGACTGCAATTCATTTACTTTCCTTTTTTGTCTTTTTCTTTATTTTGTTTTATTTTATTTATCCTTGTTATTTATTTGTCATATGTTCTTAATTCACATTTTCCTTTTTATTTAATCCTTATATTCAATTTATTCCTGTTGTCTTTTATACTGTATATTTTTACATTGTATATTTAATTATATTTGTGTATGCACATTTATATTTATGTTTCTTATAGTTATGGTTCATATATTTATTTTCTTTTTATACTGCCCTTACCAACATTCTATTAACCCCTTTACCCCGAGGGTTGATTGCACGTTAATGACCGGGCCAATTTTTACAATTCGGACCACTATCTCTTTATGAGGTTATAACTCTGGAACGCTTCAACGGATCTTCGCAATTCTGAGAATGTTTTCTTGTGACATATTGTACTTCATGATAGTGGTAAAATTTCTTCGATATAACTTGCGTTTATTTATAAAAAAAATGGAAATATGGCAAAAATTTTGAAAATTTTGCAATTTTCAAACTTTGAATTTTTATTCCCTTAAAACAAAGAAATTTGTCACAAAAAATAGTTACTAAATAACATTTCACACATATCTACTTTACATCAGCACAATTTTGGAACCAAAATTCTTTTTTGTTACGAAGTTATAAGGATGAAAAGTTGACTAGGGATTTCTCATTTTTACAACAAATTGTACAAAACCATTTTTTTTAGGGACCACCTCACATTTGAAGTCACTTTGAGGGGTCTATATGGCAGAAAATACCAAAAAGTGACTCCATTCTAATAACTACACCCCTCAAGGTACTCAAAACCGCATTCAAGAAGTTTATTAACCCTTCAGTGCTTCACAGGAGCTGAAGCAACTTGGAAGGAAAAAATGAACATTTAACTTTTTAGTCACAAAAATGATCTTTAACAAACAATTTTTTTATTTTAACAAGAGTAAAAGGAGAAAATGGACAGAAAAAGTTGTTGTGCAATTTCTTCTGAGTACGCCGATACCCCATATGTGGGGGAAAACCACTTTCTGGGCGCACGGCAGGGCTTGGAAGGGAAGGAGCGCCGTTTGACTTTTTCAAACCAAAATTGGCTGGAATTGAGATTGGATGCCATGTCGCATTTGGAGAGCCCCTGATGTGACTAAACAATGGAAACCCCCCACAAGTGACACCATTTTGGCAACTAGACCCCCTAAGGAACTTATCTACATCTGTTGTGAGCACTTTGAACCCCAAGTTTTTCACTAAAGTTTATAATGCCCAGGTGTGAAAAAATTTTTTCCACAAAAATGATTTTTTAGTCCCCAATTTTTGATTTTTCCCAAGGAAATTGGACCCCATAAGTTGCTGTCCAATTTGTCCTGAGCACGCTGATACCCCATATGTGGGGGGGGAATACTGTTTGGGCACATGGCAGGGCTCGGAAAGGAAGTAATGACGTTTTGGAATGCAGACTTTGATGGGTGTCATGTTCAGTTTGCAGAGTCCCTGATGTGCCTAAACAGTGGAAACCCCACACAAGTGACCCCATTTTGGAAACTAGACCCCTAAGGAACATATCTAGATCTGTTGTGAGCACTTTGAACCCCCAAGTGTTTCACAAAAGTTTATAATGCCTGGGTGTGAAAAAAAAAACAATTTTCCACAAAAATGATTTTTTAGTCCCAAATTTTTTATTTTTCCCAAGGAAATTGGACCCCAAAAGTTGTTGTCCAATTTGTCCTGAGTACGCTGATACCCCATATGTGGGGGGGAATACTGTTTGGGCACATCGCAGGGCTCGGAAAGGAAGTAATGACGTTTTTGAATGCGGACTTTGATGGGTGTCATGTTCAGTTTGCAGAGTCCCTGATGTGCCTAAACAGTGGAAACCCCACACAAGTGACCCCATTTTGGAACCTAGACCTC
This sequence comes from Oophaga sylvatica, assembly GCA_033576555.1. Classification (NCBI taxonomy): domain Eukaryota; kingdom Metazoa; phylum Chordata; class Amphibia; order Anura; family Dendrobatidae; genus Oophaga; species Oophaga sylvatica. The sequence goes on along the minus strand of JARQOD010010116.1, from coordinate 9,718 downwards.
CTAAGGAACTTATATAGATCTGTGGTGTGCACTTTGAACCCCAAAGTGCTTGACACAAGTTTATAACATAGAGCCGTAAAATTAAAAAATCATTTTTTCCACAAAAATGATCTTTTCACCCCAATTTTTATTTTTCCAAGGGTAACAAGACCCCAAAAGTTATTGTGCAATTGTTCCTGAGTACGCTGATACCCAATATGTGTGGGTAAACCACTGTTTGGGTGCATGGCAGAGCTTGGAAGGGAAGGAGCGCAGTTTGACTTTTTCAACGCAGAATTGGCTGTACGCCATGTCGTGTTTGGAGCACCTGATGTGCAAAAACAGTGGAAACCCCCACAAGTGACCCCATTTTGGAAACTAGACCACAAAAGAACTTATCTAGATGTGTGGTGAGAACTTTGAACCCCCAAGTACTTCACATAAGTTTATAACGTAGAGCCATAAAAATAATAAATCATATTTTTTTCCACAAAAATGATATTTTCGCCCCCAATTTTTTATTTTTCCCAAGGGTAACAGAAGAAATTAGAGTTATTGTGCAATTTGTCCTGAGTATGCTGATACCCCATATGTGGGAGTAAACTACTGTTTGGGCGCATGACAGAGCTCAGAAGGGAAGGAGCACCGCTTGACTTTTTCAACGCTGAATTGGCTGGAATTGAGATCAGACGCCAAGTCACGTTTGGAGAGCCCCTGATGTGCCTAAACAGTGGAAACCCCCAATTCTAACTCCAACCCTAACCCCAGCACACCCTAACCCTAATCCCAACCCTAACCCTAACCACAAACCTAACCCTAGCACACCCCTAACCCTAATCCCAACCCTAACTCTAAGGCCTGCGTCAGACACAACTACAAAAAATCGGACCGTTTTAGTCGGTCGATTATCGGAACAAAATGCAAACATCACACATCCGCCTGGCATCCGATTTTCCTTCAAAGATGCGATTTAGTCGCATGTGTGTGTGTACCTTGTAACATCCGATTTTCATCCGACTTGCGAGAATTTCTCGCAGGCTTGCAAAACTGACATATAATGGATCCAAAAGAATAGTATTTAAATCACAAAAGAAAAAATAGATATATACACATAGAACACATATATATATATATATATATATACATGTCATTGTGACATATATATATATACATATATTTATAGTTCTTACACTTCTACATACTGTAATAGCCGCTAATTCAATTGCCGGCTTTTGTGAAATCACAGAAGCCGACATGAAATGATACATTGTTTAGACACAGTTAACCATGTCATTTCCTGTATTTTGATATATGGTTTGAACTTACAATTACATAAGTATATGTGTGCAAAATTTCAGACATGTAGGGGTTAATTAAAGGTGTAAATTCGTTGAAAAAAAATGCGTGGGCTCACGCTGTATTTTCTCCACCAGACAGACAAAGCAAGCGAGTGGGGGCAGATAATAATAGCCTAGGGAGGGTACATTTTTTTGTGCCCCCCCTGGCTACTAACATCTGCCCCCAGACACCCCAGAAAGGGCAAATCTTTAATTAGATTTGCCCTTTCTGGCACTTTGCCCGTCTATTCCCATTGCCCTGTAGCGGTGGCGAATGGGTTAATAAGGGGTTAAAATGACCTTGCAATTGAAAGGTCACTTTAAGCCAGGTTAATAATTGAGAGCTGTCAATTAGACAACTATCAATTATTAATCCTATTGTATGAAAGAAAAATCAAACACACACAGTTTAATAAAAAAGAAGTTTAATTAAATAATCACACAGTTTTTGACCATATTTTATTTTCCTGCTAAAACCATTTCCTGTAATAGAAAGAAAATAAAAAAGCAAAATTGTTCTTACCAATCCGATGTACAGTCAGGTCCCAGGTGTAATCCATCAGAAAGGGTTAACAGGTTAGAGCTCGCAGAGAGCTAATGCTGTCTGCTGAGCTCTTACCCCCGAATGAATAACTTCCTCTCCCAGCGAAAGGAGAGGAATAGATTCATGAATGAATGAAGCTTAATTGATTTATTGCCACTTTCACTTCAGTGACCTGACCTAAGGTGAAAGTGGATACAATCAATTAAGCTTCATTCATTAATCACATCCTCTCCTGTCGGCAGGAGATAAGCTCATTCATTCAGGAGCTATCAGCTGAGCACGCAGCATTAGTTGCGCTGCCTTGCTGATTGCTAGTTAACCCTTTGTGAAGGATTACATCGTGGGACGTGACAGATCGCTAGATAGGTAAGAATAATGTTGTTTTATTATTTTATATTTATTTTAGGAGATCAAGGGCGTCGCACGGATTAAGAGTAAAATAAAAGATGGTCAAAAAAATGTGTTTTTATTTCATTAAAATTATTTATTCTTAAAGTGTGTGTGTTTTTTTATTTACTTCAATAGGATTAATAATTGATAGTTGTCTAATTGACAGCTCTCAATTATTAACCTGGCTTAAAGTGACCTTTCAATTGCAAGGTCATTTTAACCCCTTATTAACCCATTCGCCACCGCTACAGGGCAATGGGAATAGACGGGCAAAGTGCCAGAAAGGGCAAATCTAATTAAAGATTTGCCCTTTCTGGGGTGTCTGGGGCAGATGTTAGTAGCCAGGGGGGGCACAAAAAAATGTACCCTCCCTAGGCTATTATTATCTGCCCCCACTCGCTTGCTTTGTCTGTCTGGTGGAGAAAATACAGCGTGAGCCCACGCATTTTTTTCAACGAATTTACACCTTTAATTAACCCCTACATGTCTGAAATTTTGCACACATATACTTATGTAATTGTAAGTTCAAACCATATATCAAAATACAGGAAATGACATGGTTAACTGTGTCTAAACAATGTATCATTTCATGTCGGCTTCTGTGATTTCACAAAAGCTGGCAATTGAATTAGCGCCTATTACAGTATGTTGAAGTCTAGGAACTATAAATAATATATATATATATATATACATGTCACAATTACATGTATATATAATATATGTGTTCTATGTGTATATATCTATTCTTTCTATTCTTTATTAAAGCTGTCAGTGTGATTTTACAGTATAGCCGGGGATGAATTGCCGGCTTTTCAAAAGGACACCGATGCGATTTCATCGCAAGTCACACGTGCGGTCCGTTTGTAATCCGATTTTTCATCGCTCCCATAGACTTGCATTGGCGATATCGACCCACAATCGGTGACAATCGCAGCATGCTGCGATTGCACACGGATGTTTAAAACGGACCACAAAAAATCTGATACTGGGAGCTGCTCCATAGATTAACATACGGCAGACTGCAATACGATATTTCATCGTATTGCAGTCGTCCGATTCTGTCGCCAGTGTGACGCCGGCCTAATCCTAACTTTAGCCCCAACTCTAACTGTTATGATTTGGTAGCCGAGGAGGACAGGAGCAAAAAACAGCAAAGGCAGCCAAACAACCAGAGAGGTTGGGAACTAATCAATTTCAGATCCCTAAGCTAACCGCACAACTAGAAGCAGCCGTGGATGTACTACGTGACCTAGATGCCTCGGCACAGCCGGAGAGATTAGCTACACCTGAAGATAGAAACAGGAAAGCTAACTGCCCCGGAGTAGAGCCTCAAAGGAATAGGTAGCCCCCAAACATATCATGGCGGTTAGACATGAAGAAACACAAACGCAGGCAGAAAATAGAGTGAGCAAACGGTGGGGCCAAATACTGCCCAGATAGGACAGGACAGGACATAATACTATCTGCAACCCAGAAAAACCCTAGAAAATTCCAACACTTCTGATTTCAAAAAATGCTGAGACCACAAGATCTCATCACTCGCTAAATCAGATCTCTGGTGTGACCAAGTGGCTAACCCGCAGCCACTCAAATAGCAGGGACAGAGCAATGGAACAAAAAAAGATGAAAAAAAGCAGATGAAGGCAAGACACCAGGAGACTTCCAAATGAACCAGGAAACAACAATTGATCACCGACGAGGATCATGGGAAGGCAGCTCCCTTTTATCAGCCCATCAGTCTCTCCGGATTGCCAGTTCATCGCTCAGAGGTGATGGACTTTTACTATTCAACACTGGTTCAATACCCTCAGCAACCACCAGAGGGAGCCCCAACTCAGAAGTCATTTTCAACATGCTCACAAAATCTAACCCTAACTTTAGCCCCATCCACTAACCCTAACCCTAACCCTAATGGAAAAATGGAAATAAATATATTTTTTTAATTTTATTAGTTTTGTCTAACTAAGGGGGTGATAAAGGGAGGTTTGATTTAATATTTATAGCGGGTTTTTATGATTGGCAGCTGTCACGCTAAGGCTTTTTTTCAAATTTTGCGTCCCGAGGCGATAATGTCTCCCTTTTTTTGGCGCACAGAGCAGGAGGTCTTAATTCGCGGACCGGACGTAGCCTTTGGCCTCCTCCTGTTGATTGCTCGCTATGGGCGGCATGACGCAGCATCTGCGATTCTTTGGTACCCTAGTTTTAAAATTGGTAAGCAGTGTCATTTTCGTTAGTACTACGCATACTCTTTCCTTTTTTAGGGTATTAAAATGCAACATTGTGCGCTTTGGTGCGCTCGGCGCAGCGTCAAAAGGATGCATGCGCAGTCAAACGCATACTGCGCACGGCCTGCGTACCCAATGATAAAGATAGGGTACACAGGTCGCATGCGCCGTCATGCGCCCATAGGCGGAGCCGCCGGGAGAGGCGTGGCCGGGGGCGGAGCTTAGCGGCGGCCGTGCGCAGATAGGCGCAGGTCGCCCGAGCGCAAATGTGAAAGTAGCCTAAAAGACGCTTTTTATTGCAAAAAATAGTTTTTTGCATCACCACATTTTGAGAGCTATAATTTTTGCTTATTTTGGCTCACAGAGTCATGTGAGGTCTTATTTTTTGTGGGACAAGTTGACGTTTTATTAGTACCATTTTAGGGCACATGACATTTTTTGATTGCTTTTTATTACGATTTTTGGGAGGCAGAATGAACAAAAAACAGCAATTCATGAATTTCTTTTGGGGGGGCGTTTACACTGTTGCGCGTTTGGTAAAATTGATAAAGCAGTTTTATTTTTCGGGTTAGTACGATTACAGCGATATCTCATTTATATCATTTTTTTATGTTTTGGCGCTTTTATACAATAAAAATTATTATATATAAAAAATAATTATTTTTGCATCGCTTTATTCTGTGAGCTATAACTTTTTTATTTTTTCGCTGATGATGCTGTGTGGTGGGTCATTTTTTGCGGTCAAGATGTCGTTTTCAGCGGTACCATGTTTATTTATATTCGTCTTTTTGATTGTGTGTTATTCCACTTTTTGTTGGGCAGTATGATGATAAATCATTGTTTTTTTGCCTTGTTTTTTTTTTTAAGGGGTTCACTAAAGGGGTTAACTAGTGGGACAGTTTTATAGGGCGGGTCGTTACGGACGCGGCGATACTAAATACTGTATGCGTACTTTTATTGTTTTGTTTTTTATTTACATGAAGAAATGAATTTATTGGGGAATTTTTGTTTTCTTTATTTAGAATTTTTTTTTTACACGTCATTTTTATTTTTTTTTAACTTTTTTACTTTGTCCCAGGGTGGGACATTACTGTATAATGTCAGATCGCTGGTCTGACACCGTGCACAGCACTCTGTCAGACCAGCGATCTGACAGGCACTGCAGCAGGCTTTCTCAGCGCCTGCTCTCAGCAGGCACTGATGAAGCCGCCTCCCTGCAGGACCCGGAAGGATCCAGTGGCCATCTTGGATCCTGGGTCCTGCAGGAAGGAAGCCATCAGAACAGCACATCACATTGCGCTGTTCTGATGGTCTCAGGGAAGCACGCAGGGAGCTCCCTCCCTGCTCGATGCTTCCATGTGCCCCCTGTACACTGCGATCATCTTTGATCGCAGTGTGCCAGGGTTAATGTGCCGTGAGCGGTCCGTGACCTCTACTGGCACATAGTGCCGGGTGTCAGCTGTGATAATCAGCTGGCACCCGGCCGCAATCAGCTGCGCTCCCCCGGGAATAAAGGGGTTAATATACTTTTATTGGTTTATATTTTTATATTTTCATTTATTTCACACTCACTACACTTTGCCACACTTCACCTTTTTTCCCCCTCACTATTTATCAGACACAGCGAAACAGGTCGGTCAACAAAGTCACCAACTTTCGCCAAAGTCGGGTTTCGCCGAGCGAAACTCGACCGTAGCATGAGGTTAACCATGACGGTCGTCGACCCGAGCACCAAAGTCGGTTTTCCCATAATGCTTGCAGGCGCCTTTTTTCAGCCAATGAGCAAGGACGTACACTGTGGGCAACGAGATGACATGGGCAGTGGCCACCACCATCTTAGAGAAGGGCATTGCAGTGATTGGCTTGCTTTGGGGGGCGTCAAAGTGTCTATAAAAGCCCTTACCCTGACCGCCATTTTACTTCTGCCGATCTTAACAGTAGGGAGAGGTTGCTGACGCTGTTTATCAGTAGGGAGAGAGTTAGGACTGGAAAGAGAAGTTCTTATGTGCTTGTGCTGATAGCAATTGTGCTGTACAGTTAGTGTACAGTGACAGGGGAGGATTTTCTTGTGTGCAGCAGCGCTAGTTATTAGGTTGCCTGCCAGTGATAGGGGAGGATTTTCTTGTGTGCAGCAGTGCTAGTTAATAGGCTGCCTGCTAGCTGTATTGCTGTGTGTACATTGCTGTGCAGACTGCTTTTTACACAGCACTAATACTTTTATTTTTTTTTCTGCAGTTACCGAGCATTCATTTTTTCCCACACTGTATAGAGCTGTACGCTCCTCACACACTACCGTGTACCGGCTGGTATCACGGACAAATACATGCTGACTATCTGTGTGTGATTCCGGAAATATATACGGAGATTTACAATTATCCCTAGACTATATACAGCTGTACGCTTCTGATACAGTACCCCTTTTCTGCTTCTTATATTCTGGTCTAATCCATACTGAGCCTGAGAGCGTCTGTGTGTGACTCCGGAAATATATACGGAGATTTACAATTACCCCTACACTGCATACACCTGGTATCTTCTGATACAGTACCCTTTTTATGCTTTTTATATTCTGGTCTAATCCATACTGAGCCTGAGAACGTCTGTGTGTGACTCCGGAAATATATACGGAGATTGAAATTTGCCCCTATACTATATATACCTGGTATCTTCTGATACAGTACCCTTTTTCTGCTTTTTATATTCTGGTCTAATCCATACTGAGCCTGTGAGCGTCTGTGTCTGACTCCGGAAATATATACAAAGATTTACTATTACCCCTAGACTGTATACAGCTGTACGCTTCTGATACAGTACCCTTTCTCTGCTTTTTATATTCTGGTCTAATCCATACTGAGCCTGAGAGCGTCTGTGTGTTAATTTGGGAAATATATACGGAGATTGACAATTTTCCCCTTCACCGTATACAGCTGTACGCTTCTGATACAGTACCATATATCTGCTGGTATTTTTGGTACATTTTCCCAAACATGAGGAAGTATGGTGGAAGAGGCCGCAGATGTGGGCGGGGGGGCAGCTGGTACTGATGGTGGTGGTGGTGCATCTGCTGGTAGTGCCAAAAGCACAATAGCACCTAAGGCAGGAGATGTTGAGCCTGCGTCATCGTCTAGCTCCAGAAAGCCTGGAAGGCTTCCTTTTCTGGGAGCAGGTAAACCGCTTTTAAAGTCGGAGCATCAGGAACAGGTTTTGACTTACATTGCCGAAACAGCCTCCAGCTCTATCGCCTCCTCTTCTGAAGTTTCAAAAATGCAAGCACTGAGTCATCAGTGCAGGCTCCTGGTCAGGAACAACACCTTTCCTTGTGTCCTTCACCCCCAACAAAAGTGAAGAATGCGGCAGGCCACACTTCAGATTACTCCATGGAGCTCTTTTCACATACCATGCCTGGGTTATCAAGTAAAATCCTGAATTCCCCAGTCCAAGATGAATCTGATATGGAGTGCACTAATGCACAGTCACTGCTAGATGATTCTGCTGTTTCATTCACCCAGAGCACTACATTGCCCTCGCAGTCTACTGAGCCAGAATATGACCCTGATGAAACTCAGGTGCCCCTTCCCGCATACTATTCCACCTTAGATGGTGACACAGAGGAAGGTGCAGATGAAATTGAAGAGTAGGTGATGGATGACCCAGTTGTTGACCCGGATTGGCATCCATTGGGGGAAGAGGGTGCCGCTGGCAATAGCTAAGAAGAGGAGGAGGATCGGCAGCAGGCATCGACATCACAGCTGCTGTTATCTGGCTGGCCCGTAGCAGTCCAAAAACGTGTTAAAAAAACAAAAAGAGTTGCTTGGCCAGATGGTCAAATTAGCACAGCGTGCAAGCCTTGAAAATTTATCCCATAGTAGGAAAAGTGCAGTGTGGCACTTTTTTGATCAAAATCCTATTGATGAGGCAAAGGTTATCTGTAAGAAGTGCGGAAGGACCTTTAGCTGAGGGAAAAATCTCCGAAATTTGAATACCCCTTGCATGCTTAGACATTTAAACACCATGCACTTGCAAGCGTGAACGGACTACAAAACCTCAGGTAGCACATGTGCACCTGCTCCGACTGAAGGTAACCAGCAACGGTACATCGCTTACCCCACTGTAAGCCCACTGGTTAGCACACCACCAGCAAGAAATGTTGAGGTGTCGTCGCAAGGCCAAAGCAGTTAGGGAATCACAATGTTTTTGCAACCAAAGACTGAATCTAGGCCATCACCACCACCACCATCACCATCACCAACCCCTCTCAGTCCGCCATGTCCACCGCTAGTTCCCCCATATGCAGCTCTCAAGTCCAGCTCACCCTAGCAGACACTCTGAGTAGGACAAGAAAAGTACTCATCCTCTCATCCGCGTACACTGGCTTTGAACGCCTACATTGCCAAACTGATCTCATTAGAGATGATGCCCTTCGTTTGGTTGAAAAGCGCAGCGTTCCAAGAGCTCATGGCCTACGCTGTCCCACGCTATGACCTACCAATCGTCACTTCTTTTCTAGAAAAGCCATTCCTGCCTTCCACCTGCATGTGAAAGACCACATTGTCCATGCACTCAAACAAACAGTGAGTGGTAAGGTGCACCTCACAAGAGATGCATGGGCCAGTAGGCATGGCCAGGTCCGTTACGTGTCCATCACTGCGCACTGGGTGAATATGGTGGATGCAGGGTCCACAGGGGACAGCGGCGGTGGGACAGTGCTGTCTAGCCCACAGTATAGGCAACAGTTGGCTGTAGGCATTCGACCCTCCTCCTTCTCCTCCTCCAGAAGTGAAAGCTCATCGACAGAGTTCAGTCACACGAGCACTCCATCCGCAGCTGCAAGTGTTGCACACGAGGTGTCCCTCTATTGAACAGCTAAGCGTCAGCAGGCTGTTTTAAAGATGATGTCTTTGGGCGACAGCAGACACACCGTGAAGGTACTGGCCAACTACTTGCAGCGAGAAAAGAGTCATGGCTGGGCAGTCTACATCTTGCGCCAGGCAAGGTAGTCAGTGATAACGGCCGTAATTTTGTGGTGGCCATAGCCCTGGCAAAACTCAGACACATTCTTTGCCTGGCTCACACCTTGAACCTGGTGGTGAGTGCTTCATAAATAATTATCCGGAGTTAACAGCCCTGCTCCATAATGTGCGAAGACTGTGCTCGCAAGTCCGTCGCTCGCCCTTAGACTCCAGTCTATGCAGAGGCTGCAGCGATCGCTCCACCTCCCCAAGCACCGCCTTATCATAGACGTT
>JARQOD010010115.1:0-28575 GCA_033576555.1 Oophaga sylvatica | reverse complement strand
TTTCTCAGAGAATGACCGTCATCTGGGTGATTTGTGATAGGTTTTCCAAGATGATACATCTTGTGCCATTACCTAAGTTGCCTTCCTCCTCTGAATTGGTGCCTTTGTTCCTTCAGCACGTGGTTCGTTTACACGGCATTCCTGAGAACATTGTGTCTGACAGAGGAGTCCAGTTTGTTTCCAGATTTTGGAGGACCTTTTGTTCTAAACTTGGTGTTCAATTGTCTTTCTCCTCGGCGTTTCATCCTCAGACCAATGGTCAAACTGAGAGAACAAACCAGACATTGGAGACTTATCTAAGATGCTTTGTGTCTGCTGATCAGGATGACTGGGTCTCTTTTTTGCCTTTGGCTGAGTTTGCTCTTAATAATAGGGCTAGCTCTGCCACTTTGATGTCTCCATTTTTCTGTAATTCTGGGTTTCATCCTCGATTTTCTTCAGGACAGACGGAGGCTTCTGTCTGTCCAGGTGTTGACTCTGTTGTGGAGCGTATGCAGCAGATTTGGGACCAGGTAGTGGAGAGGTTGTCCCTCTCTCAGGAGAGGGCCCAGCGGTTTGCTAACCGGCATAGGACTGATGGTCCTCGGTTTAAAGTGGGGGACTTGGTCTGGTTGTCCTCAAAAAATATTCCTATGAGAGTGGCATCTCCTAAATTTAAGCCTAGGTTCATTGGACCTTGTAAGATCATGGAGATTCTTAATCCTGTTTCTTTTCGTTTGCTTCTTCCAGGGACATTTAAGATCCATAACGTGTTCCACAAGTCCTTGTTGAAGAGGTTTGTTGAGCCAGTGGTTCCTACTGCTTTGCCTCCTGACCCTGTTCTGGTTGAGGGCAATATGGAGTTTGTGGTTGAGAAAATATTGAATTCTCGTTTTTCTAGATGGAAACTCCAGTATTTGGTTAAGTGGAAAGGTTATGGTCAGGAAGACAATTCTTGGGTGTTTGCTTCGGACATCCATGCTAGGAGACTCATCCGTGCGTATCATAGAACTCATCCTGACCGACCTGGTTGCTCAAGTGAGGGTTCGGTGACCCCTCCTCAAGGGGGGGGTACTGTTGTGAATGGACTTGAAATGAGTTCTGAGCAGAGGCTCCCTCTGGTGGTAACAAGCGGTACTGGACTGTCCAGTGAAGATTGTGAGGATTGAGAATCAGGTGTTACTGATGGTCTTATATAAGGGAGTCGCCTTTCCATCAGGGTTGCCGGTGATCAATTGTTCTGGTCTCAATCCTTGATTCCTGTTTCCTTTGTAGCCTGCTGTGTCGTGTCTGCATCTCCTGCTAACAGATAAGACATTTTCTTCTTTTTGTTTTTGTGCTTGATTTTTGCATTTTGTCCTGCACTTCTGTGGGGGCCTTCAGGGTCCCCTCCGGGGGCTTTTGCCCTCTCAGTTTAGTTCAGCCACTGGTGTTTGTACATTTGCTTTTTCCAGTTTTTTCAGTGGCTGCTGTTTTGATTTTGTTACACCAGAGAACTAATTTAGGTGGTAGAGGTCGTGTGATCTCAGGTGTTTTTGAAATTAGTAGAGTTGGTGCTTTTCAGGGTTTTTTGGGATTGCAGTAAGTGCCCTTCCTATCCTTTTCTATTTAGGTAGTTTGGGCCCCAACGTTTGCTTATACTATTTTCTGTCTGTGTCAGTATTTCTTCTTGTCTAACCGCCATTACATGTTTGGGGGCTTTCTATGTTCTTTGGGGATCTGCTCCGGGGCAGATAGCTTTCCTCTTTCTATCTTTAGGTGTAGTTAGTTTCTCAGGCTGTGACGAGGCGTCTAGGACCAATGTAGGAACGCTCCACGGCTGCCTCTAGTTGTGGTGGTTAGTCAGGGTACTGCAATCTCATAGATTCCAACTGCTCTGGTGTATTGCCTTTTTTACCTGCACTCCTCAGCTACCGAAACATAACACGTAGGCCCCAAGGCAAGGATCGTGTGCAACAACCATATTTCTGAAACCCTTCCTATTAGAAATGGTACAAGGACAAGGCTGTCCCCTCTCTCCCTTGCTTTTTAATTTGGCATTGGAACCACTTGTAGAACACATAAGATGCAATTCAAAAATAACCGGACTATCCACAAAAAATCGTCAGCATAAGCTCAGCCTATTTGCTGATGATATTATTTTAACGCTAACAAATCCCGAAACCTCGACTTTAGAAGCCTTCACAGAACTAAATAGGTTTAAGTTGCTCTCAAATTTTAAAATAAATAATTGAAGTCAAATATTCTTCCTATCCATGTCAAACCAGAGGAAATTAGTCACATCAAGTCATTCACTGCCCTCAATTGGTGCGAGGAAGAAATATCTTATCTAGGTGTCACCATCAATAAAGATCTTTCAAAGACGGTTAAGTCCAACCTGAAGAAATTAACAGATCTAATTCACAAGGATAGCATTGTTTTTAGGGACAAGGATCTAACATGGTGGGGGAGAAATCTGGCGTTGAAAACATTTACCTTACCCAAGATCCTCTATATCCTGAGGTGTATCCCTCTCTCTATTTCCACTACTCTCTTATCCAATATTCAGTCTCAGTTAAATGCCATTATTTGGGGTAATAAGAAATCTAGAACTGACATTAGATCCCTGTTTAAAAAAAGAATACATGGAGGACTGAGTTTCCCAAATGTTGCAGTTCACTACCATACGCTACTTCTCAAGCAGAGCGCACGGTGGTTTTCAGACTTAGATGCTCCCGCATGGATGGACCTCGAAATATTAATTAATAATGATAAGCATCCCAGAACATTAGTATTCAATGCTATATCAGGTTATCTACCCGGTCAGTTAGCCCATCCGATATTTCAGGCAATTGCCTTTGCTTGGTATAAAATCTCGAGAGTTGATGGCCGAGCTCAAAGCTTAACCACGTTACACAAATTACCTTTGGCTTTTATATTTTCGTTCTTGGGTCAATTTCTTTCCCCCAGTGGCTAGATTTGAAGATTTGCAAATTGGGTGACATCTCAGATGGGTCAGATCTTTTGAATTTTAGTCTTTTAAAAAACAAATTCAACGTACCTTCATCTCTTTTATTGGATTTTTTGTCTTTGAAAGAGAGTATTAGACAATTCCTTAGTCACAAACCTAACTTCTCCGAAGCTTCCCTAAAAATACTAAATAACCCTAATCATCGAATTTTTTGGAGCCATAGCTTCCTTTACGATAGTTTCAACAAAGACTCATCATTCTCTAAGTCCCCCTACATGCTTAACTGGGAAAAGGCCCTCAATCACACTTTCTCCTCAGATAGTTGGGAAGAGGCTCTTTCTCTGTCCTATAATTCTACATTATCCATGTCCCTACAGGAGTCACACTTTAAAGTATGCTCCAGATGGTATTATACTCCAGCCAGATTGGCACACATGGGTACCTCCAACTCTCCACTATGTTGGAGGAACTGTGGACAAAAAGGCGATATATTCCATGTATTCTGGAACTGTCCCTCAGTTGTTGCCTTTTGGTCTCAGATCACTTCCATAATTACCAAACTGTCAGGAACCAAATTTTCTCTTACACCACAACTAGCTTTGCTCTCCTTAGATAGTGAACTTTTGAATAATTCTTTAAAGTTAATCATTTTACATATTTGCTTAGTTGCAAAAAATTTGATTGCTTTCCACTGGAAGAGTCAAACACTACCTAATTCTAGTGAAATTATCAAATTAATCTCTCACATAGAGCAATTGAACTTAAATTCGCATTGTCTAATAATCAATTTGGTAAGTTTTATAAGAAGTGGTGTAAGTGGGACCAGTCTTTTCTGCCTCCTTTGCCATGATAAGTTGACAGATTTCTGAACTAATTGGCGACCTGTCTCACTAGCTTTCTTGCTCAATTCTCTCATTGGTGTCTCTTATTTCTCGATCTTTAGGAATGTTATGTTATTGTTTTCACTATACCTTAAATTGTATAATACGAATCGTTTATTTGCAATATTACTGTACTAACGGGTTGCATCCCTTCATATATTCTGGCTAATATGTTGCTAGACATTCATCTTGTGTATGTTATGTTGTTACCTCTGTCCCTTCCCCTTTACTTACCTTGCTTATCCTCCCCCCCCCCCACTCTTCCCTACTTTCTCCTTCCCCTGTTAAAATCCAATAAAAATATTGAAAAACAATTATTTAATCTGTCCAATTACTTTTGGTCCCTTTAAAAACAGGGTGGCACATGTTAAGGAGCTGAAACTACTAAACCCTTCATCCAATTTTAATGTGGATTCCCTCAAATGAAAGCTGAAAGCTGAAAGTCTGAACTTCAACTGCATCTGAATTGTTTTGTTTAAAATTCATTGTGGTAATGTCTAGAACCAAAATTAGATAAATGTTGTCTCTGTCCAAATACACTGTTTGCATAATTATTAGGCAAGTTGTATTTGAGAGGATTCTTTTTATTATTGAACAACAAGTATGTTCTCGATCATCCCAAAAGACTCATAAACATCAAAGCTTAATATTTATGGAAGTTGGAGTGGGTTTTTTTTTTACATTTGGCTATCTTAGGAGGATATCTGTTTGTGCAGGTAACTATGACTGCGCAGAATTATTAGGCAACTTAATAAAAAACAAATATATACACATCTCACTTGTTTATTTTCACCAGTTAAAGCAATATAACAACACAAAATTTAGAAATAAACATTTCTGACATTCAAAAAAAATAAATAAATAAAACAGTGACCAACGTAGCCACCTTTCTTTACGATGACACTCAAAAGCCTTCCATCCATAGATTCTGTCAGTTGCTTGATCTGTTTATGATCAACATTGCTTGCAGCAGCCACCACAGCCTCCCAGACACTGTTCCGAGAGGTGTAATGTTTCTCTCCCTGTAGATCTCACATTTTATGAGGGACCACAGGTTCTCTATGGGGTTCAGATCAGGTGAACAAGGCGCCATGTTATTTTTTTTTCTTCTTTCAGACCTTTACTGGGCAGCCACGCTGTGGAGTATTTGGATGCATGTGATGGAGCATTTTCCTGCATGAAAATCATGTTTTTCTTGAACGATACCGACTTCTTCCTGTACCACTGCTTGAAGAAGGTATCTTCCAGAAACTGGCAGTAGGTCTGGGAGTTGAGTTTCACTCCATCCTCAACCCGAAAAGGTCCCACAAGTTCATCTTCATTTTTTGATGATACCAGCCCATACCACTACCCCACCTCCACCTTGCTGGCATCTGAGTCGGAGTGGAGCTCTCTGCCCTTTACTGATCCAGCCTCGGGCCCATCCATCTGGCCCATCAAGAGTCACTCTTATTTCATCAGTCCATAAAACCTTAGAAAAATCAGTCTTAACATATTTCTTGGCCCAGCCTTCACGTTTTATCTTATGTTTCTTGTTCAAAGGTGGTCGTTTTCCAGCCTTCCTTACCTTGGCCATGTCCATGAATATGGCACACCTTGTGCTTTTTGATACTCCAGTAACGTTGCAGCTCTGAAATATGGCAAAACTGGTGGCAAATGGCATCTTGGCAGCTTCACGCTTGATTTTCCTCAATTCATGGGCAGTTATTTTGAGCCTTTTTTTTATCAACACGCTTCTTGCGACCCTGTTGGCTATTTGCCATGAAACGCTTGATTGTTCAGTGATCACGCTTCAAAAGTTTGGCAATTTCAAGACTGCTGCATCCCTCTGCAAGACATCTCACAATTTTTGACTTTTCAGAGTCCGTCAAATCTCTCTTCTGAGCCATTTTGCCAAAGGAAAGGAAGTTACCTAATAATTAAGCACACCTTATATAGGGTGTTGATGTCATTAGACCACACCCCTCCTCATTACAGAGATGCAAATCACCTGATTTACATAATTGGCAGTTGGCTTTCAAGCCTATACAGCTTGGAGTAGGATAACATTTATAAAAAGGATGATGTGATCAAAATACTCATTTGCCTTACAATTCTGCACACAGTGTATATATAGACCTAACTGAATATATATATATATATACTAGATGGTGGCCCGATTCTAACTCATCGGGTATTCTAGAATATGTATGTAGTTTATGTGTATTGTTGTGAATGTGCTAGAAATGAATTCTGAGCAGAAGCTCCCTCTGGTGGTTACAAAACAGTACTGAACTATCCAATGAAGATTGTGAAGATTGGCGATCAGGTGTTACTGACTGGTCGTATATAAGGGAGGTTCCCTCCCATCAGGGTTGCCGGTGATCAATTGTTCTGATCTCATCTTTGATTCCTGTTCACTTTGTAGCTTGCTGTTTCGTGCCTGCATCTTCTGCTAACAGATAAGACATTTTCTTCTTTTAGTTTTTTGTGCTTGCTTTTTGCATTTTGTCCTGCACTTCTGTGGGGGTCTGCCGGGTCCCCTCCGGGGGCTTGTGCTCCTCTCAGTTTAGTTCAGCCACTGTTGTTTGTTCATTTGCCTTTTCCAGTTTTTTCAGTGGCTGCTGTTTAGTTTTGTTACACCAGAGAACTAATTTAGGTGGTAGAGGTCGTGTGATCTCAGGTGTTTTTGTAATTAGTAGAGTTGGTACTTTTCAGGGTTTTTTGGGATTGCAGTAAGTGTCCTTTCTATCCTTTTCTATTTAGGAAGTTTGGGCCCCAACGTTTGCTCATACTATTTTCTGTCTGTGTCTGTATTTCCTCTTGTCTAACCGCCATTACATGTTTGGGGGCTTTCTATGTTCTTTGGGGATCTGCTCCGGGGCAGATAGTTTTCCTCTTTCTGTCTTTAGGTGTAGTTAGCTTCTCAGGCTCTGACGAGGCGTCTAGGACCAACGTAGGTACGCTCCACGGCTGCCTTTAGTTGTGGTGGTTAGTCAGGGTACTGCAATCCCATAGATTCCAACCTTTCTGGTGTATTTCCTTTTTTGCCTGCTCTCCTCAGCTACCAAATCATAACAGTATCACCGGCCCAAAAACTGATATTTGTATGGTACTCACAGAAGGGAAAAATAGTGTTAAAGAAAGAAGATTGTCAGAGTTGTCAGAGATTTTTTTTTTTCCCTCTGTTTCTCTGAATGCTGAGGAGGACATTTTTTTCTCTCAATGGAGTTTGCACAGTTGTCTGGCCGTGTGGATCAACTTGCCACTGAAGTTCGGATTATTGCTACCTATCTTGCAGGGTTGCCTTTTTGTGGAACCTAGGATTCCCATGCCAGATTTGTTTTTAGGGGATCGAGCTAAATTTTTGAATTTCAAAAATAACTGTAAGTTGTTTTTTGCCTTGAAATCTAAGTCCTCAGGGAACGCAGCACAGCAGGTTCAAATTGTCATCTCTCTCCTGCGCGGCGATCCTCAGGATTGGGCTTTTTCCCTGACACCAGGGGATCCTGTTTTGAGTAATGTTGATGCAATTTTTTCAGGCTCTGGGGTTATTGTACGATGAGCCTAATGTCACTGATCAAGCTGAAAAAGCCTTGTTGGCATTAAATCAGGGGCTTGAGGACACTGAGTTATACTGTCAGAGATTCTGAAGGTGGGCAGTCCTGACCAAATGGAATGACGATGCTTTGGCAGCCCTTTTTTGGAAGGGTCTGTCAGAGAATGTAAAGGAGGTTATGGTGGAATTCCCTGTCCCCTCTGGTCTCAATGATTCTATGTCATTAGCGATTCAAATTGACAGACGTTTGCGTGAGCGTAGAGGTATGCGTGGAACAGTGTTGCCTTGTGAACCAGTTTCTGAACCCATGCAGTGTGATAGAGTGGCTTCTGGGGCACAGCGTCATGAGTTTCGAAAACGCAATGGGTTATGTTTCTACTGTGGTGATGCCTCTCATACTATTTCAGTCTGCCCTAAGCGGGGAGACGTTTTGCACGTTCAGTTGTCTTGGGTAGTGTTCAGACTAAATTTTTGTTGACTGTTACCCTGATTTGCTCCCTGTCCACATTTTCTGCTCAGGCTTTTGTTGATTCGGGAGCAGCTATTAACCTGATGGATTTTGATTTTGCTAAACGTTGTGGGATTCCCTTGATACCCCTACGGAAGTCTATTCCCCTACTGGGGATCGATTCTACCCTTTGGCTGAGAATAAACCTCAGTTCTCTACTCAGGTGATAATGAGGGTTGAACCTGATCATCAGGAGAGTTGCAAATTTTTTGGTGCTGTATAATCTGCATGACATTATCGTACTGGCTTTCCCTTGGTTACAGTCTCATAATCCTGTTTTGGTTGGAAATCTGTGTCTGTAACCAGTTGGGGCTGCCAATGTGTTAATACCAAGACTCCTGTTTTTTCTGCCTCCCCCAGGCTCAGGATGTTCCTGACTTTTTGACTGATTTTTCTGATGTGTTTAGCGAAAGTAAATCTGCATCCTTGCCCCCCCATAGGAGCTATGACTGCGCTATTGAATTAGTGCCTGGTAGTAAATTCCCTAAAGGTCGCCTTTTTAACTTGTCTGTACCTGAACATAACGCTATGCGGTCTTATATCAAGGAGTCATTGGAGAAGGGTCATATCAGACCATCCTCTTCACCCTTGGGTGCCGGTTTTTTTCTTTGTGGCCAAAAAGGATGGTTCATTAAGGCCGTGTATTGATTATCGTCTCTTGAACAATATCACTGTGAAATATCAATATCCGTTTCCCTTGATTTTTGACCTGTTTTCCAGGGTGAAAAGTGCTACTTGGTTTACCAAGCTTGACCTCAGGGGGGCATATAACCTTATTCGCATTAAGCACGGGGATGAATGGAAGACGGCATTTAATACCCCAGAGAGGCATTTTGAGTACCTAGTGATGCCCTTTGGGCTCACTAATGCTCCTTCTGTCTTCCAGTCCCTCATGAATGACATTTTCAGGGATTTTGTGGATAAATTTCTGATTGTTTATTTGGATGATATCTTGATTTTTTCCAATGACTGGGACTCTCATGTGAAACATGTTCGGACTGTGTTCCAGATTTTGAGAGAGAATGCTCTGTATGTGAAGGGATCAAAGTGTCTTTTTGGCGTACAGAGGATCTCATTTCTGCGATTCATTTTGTCCCCATCTGTTATTGAAATGGACCCGGTCAAGGTTCAGGCCATCTGTGATTGGATCCAACCTACTTCATTAAAGGCTCTTCAAAGATTCTTGGGTTTTGCCAATTTTTATCGTAAATTTATTGGTAATTTCTCTGTTATTGTTAAACCATTGACTGATTTGACCAAAAAGGGTTCTGATGTGGTGAATTGGCCTCCTGAGGCAGTCTCTGCATTTCAGGAACTTAAGCAGAGATTCACTTCTACTCCTGTTCTACGGCAGCCTGATGTTTCTCTGCCATTTCAGGTGGAGGTTGATGCCTCTGAAATTGGGGCAGGTGCCGTTTTGTCCCAAAGAGATCCAGAGACCTCTAAAGGTAACCCTTGTGCCTTTTTTCTCTCGAAAATTTTCTCCAACTGAACGTAATTATGACGTGGGTAATCGGGAGTTATTGGCGATGAAGTGGGCTTTTGAAGAGTGGAGACATTGGCTGGAGGGAGCCAAACATCAGGTGGTGGTCCTCACGGACCATAAGAATCTGGTTTATCTGGAATCAGCCAAGCGACTTAATCCTAGACAGGCCAGGTGGGCCTTGTTTTTCACACATTTTAATTTTGTGGTTTCCTTTCTTCCTGGCACTAAGAATGTTAAGGCGGATGCCCTCTCGAGGAGTTTCCTTGCGGACTCTCCTGAGTTATCTGATCCTGCTGTTATTTTGAAAGAGGGTGTAGTTCTTTCCGCCATCTCGCCCAATTTGAGACTGGCTCTGGAAGGGTGTCAGGAGGATAAACCCGAGCGCTGCCCTATTGGGAAATTGTTTGTCCCAGACCAGTGGAAAAAGAGTGTGATGTCTGAGATTCATTGTTCCGCGTTGGCCGGTCATCCCGGAACCAGAGACTTGGTTAGTCGGTCCTTTTGGTGGCCTACTTTGTCTCGTGACGTCAGGGAATTTGTGCAGTCCTGCGGGACTTGCTCTCGCTCCAAGCCTTGCTCTCGCTCTAGTGGTTTGTTGATGCCATTGCCTGTGCCCAAGAGACCATGGACCCATATCTCTATGGATTTCATTTCCGACCTCCCTGTTTCTCAGAGAATGACCGTTATCTGGGTGATTTGTGATAGGTTTTCCAAAATGATACATCTTGTGCCATTACCTAAGTTGCCTTCCTCCTCTGAATTGGTGCCTTTGTTCCTTCAGCACGTGGTTCGGTTACATGGCATTCCTGAGAACATTGTGTCTGACAGAGGAGTCCAGTTTGTTTCCAGATTTTGGAGGTCTTTTTGTTCTAAACTTGGTGTTCTATTGTCTTTCTCCTCGGCTTTTCATCCTCAGACCAATGGACAAACTGAGAGAACAAACCAGACATTGGAGACTTATCTGAGATGCTTTGTGTCTGCTGATCAGGATGACTGGGTCTCTTTTTTGCCTTTGGCTGAGTTTGCTCTTAATAATAGGGCTAGCTCTGCCACTTTGATGTCTCCATTTTTCTGCAATTTTGGGTTTCACCCTCGATTTTCTTCAGGACAGACGGAGGCTTTTGTCTGTCCAGGTGTTGACTCTGTTGTGGAGCGTATGCAGCAGATTTGGGACCAGGTAGTGGAGAGGTTGTCCCTCTCTCAGGAGAGGGCCCAGCGGTTTGCCAACCGGCATAGGACTGATGGACCTCGGTTTGAAGTGGGGGACTTGGTCTGGTGGTCCTGAAGAAATATCCCTATGAGAGTTGCATCTCCTAAATTTAAGCCTAGGTTCATTGGACCTTATAAGATCATGGAGATTCTTAATCCTGTTTCCTTTCGTTTACTTCTTCCAGGGACATTTAAGATCCATAACGTGTTCCACAAGTCCTTATTGAAGAGGTTTGTCGAGCCAGTGGTTCCTATGGCTATGCCTCCTGACCCTGTTTTGGTTGAGGGCAATCTGGAGTATGTGGTTGAGAAAATATTGAATTCTCGTTTTTCTAGACGGAAACTCCAGTATTTGGTTAAGTGGAAAGGTTATGGTCAGGAGGACAATTCTTGGGTGTTTGCTTCGGACATCCATGCTAGGAGACTCATCCGTGCGTATCACAGAGCTCATCCTGACCGACCTGGTTGCTCAAATGAGGGTTCGGTGACCCCTCCTCAAGGGGGGGTACTGTTGTGAATGTGCTAGAAATTAATTCTGAGCAGAAACTCCCTCTGGTGGTCACAAACAGTACTGAACTATCCAATGAAGATTGTGAAGATTGGCGATCAGGTGTTACTGACTGGTCTTATATAAGGGAGGTTCCCTCCCATCAGGGTTGCCGGTGATCAATTGTTCTGGTCTCATCTTTGATTCCTGTTCACTTTGTAGCTTGCTGTTTCGTGCCTGCATCTTCTGCTAACAGATAAGACATTTTCTTCTTTTAGTTTTTTGTGCTTGCTTTTTGCATTTTGTCCTGCACTTCTGTGGGGGTCTGATGGGTCCCCTCCGGGGGCTTGTGCTCCTCTCAGTTTAGTTCAGCCACTGTTGTTTGTTCATTTGCCTTTTCCAGTTTTTTCAGTGGCTGCTGTTTAGTTTTGTTACACCAGAGAACTAATTTAGGTGGTAGAGGTCGTGTGATCTCAGGTGTTTTTGTAATTAGTAGAGTTGGTACTTTTCAGGGTTTTTTGGGATTGCAGTAAGTGTCCTTCCTATCCTTTTCTATTTAGGAAGTTTGGGCCCCAACGTTTGCTCATACTATTTTCTGTCTGTGTCTGTATTTCCTCTTGTCTAACCACCATTACATGTTTGGGGGCTTTCTATGTTCTTTGGGGATCTGC
Source organism: Oophaga sylvatica (assembly GCA_033576555.1). Lineage (NCBI taxonomy): Eukaryota > Metazoa > Chordata > Amphibia > Anura > Dendrobatidae > Oophaga > Oophaga sylvatica. The sequence goes on along the minus strand of JARQOD010010115.1, from coordinate 16,866 downwards.
TCCGGGGCAGATAGTTTTCCTCTTTCTGTCTTTAGGTGTAGTTAGCTTCTCAGGCTGTGACGAGGCGTCCAGGACCAACGTAGGTACGCTCCACGGCTGCCTTTAGTTGTGGTGGTTAGTCAGGGTACTGCAATCCCATAGATTCCAACCTCTCTGGTGTATTTCCTTTTTTGCCTGCTCTTCTCAGCTACCAAATCATAACAGTGTATTACTTCATGTCACTGTGTATTACCTCATATTACTGTCTATTACCTCATGTTACCGTATATTACCTCATATTACCTCATGTTACCTGTGTATTACCTCATATTACTGTGTATTACCTCATGTTGCTGTATATTACCTCATTTTACTGTGTATTATCTCATGTTACTGTATATTACCACATGTTACTGTATATTACCTCATATTACTGTGTATTACCTCATGTTACCGTATATTACCTCATATTACCTCATGTTACCTGTGTATTACCTCATATTACTGTGTATTACCTCATATTACTGTGTATTACCTCATGCTACTGTATATTACCTCATTTTACTGTGCATTACCTTATGTTACTTATGTATTACCTCATGTCACCTGTGTATTACCTCATGTCACTGTGTATTACTCGTGTTTAGTAAACGTGACAGAATTACATCAGACACTGTAACTGACAAAACATGTTCAGTTATCATGGGCAGTTGGTGAGTCAAATGACCACATGGTCAGAGTTAGCCCTGCATCGCTGATTGGCCGCGGCCGGACCAATCAGCAACGTGGGATTTCCTGGACAGACAGACAGGATAAGACGATTATATAAATAGATTACATAGATAGATGCATCTTAGAAGTAAAGCCAGCAATTCAGAAGCCGCGTAGTGTAAAATCACTGCAGAAGCCAACAGGATAGAAGTGATGGATTACATACAGTAAATACAAATAGAATAGATAGATATATAGATGCCAAGATGCCAGTGACAAATACAATTACTGCAGTGTGTGTGCAAATTACTGTACATGTATTTAATTAATAAAAGATTATTTTTCGGAAAAAAATGGCGTGGGCTCCGTCCACCAGCAGATGGAAAACCAAAGACTGGGGATGATGTTTATTGACTGGGAAGGGGGTAATACCCATGGAGCTTCCCAGTATTTAATATCAACTCACAGCTGTATACTAAACCTTTACTGGCTAGTAAAATGGGGGACTCTAAAAAAAGTGACATAGGGTCCCCCTATAATTAATAACCAGCAAAGGCTATGCAGACAGCTGTGGGCTGATATTAATAGCCTAGGAAGGGGCCATGGATACTGGCCCCCAAGGCTAAAAACATCAGCTCTCAGCAGCCCCCGAAAGGCGCATCTCTAAAATGCACCAGTTGTGGCACTTAGCCTTTCTCTTCCCACTTGCCCTGTAGCGGTGGCAAGTGGAGTGACAGTTGGGGGGGTTGAGTCAAGCAACATTGGGAAACCTTAATAACACGTCTGTTGTCACGGCCAGACCGCACTACCCGGAGTACTCATGGCTGCACAATCCGGTGCCGAACCCAATTGGGATAAATCCGCTGAACCATAATGTTGTTGCTCCACCTTATTTTTTTTTGTATATATTCTTTATTTAGAAAATTTCAATAATACAACAGGAAAGGAAAAAAGGGTAAATGTTTCCAGAAATAGTAAAAGAAGAAAAAAAGAAAAAACATTCGTAATAAATCACAACGATAACACTACAAGGCTGCGGTTTTGCAAACCAAAAGGGTTGTAAGAAGAGTTTAAAAAACAAGGGGCAGTGGTGGGGAGAGACACAGGAAGGAAAGGGGAGGGTAGGGAGTCAGAAAGTCCTGCTTAAAATATAGAGATTAACTAAGCGATTTGGGAGATCAAACTCAAATCAAGGCATGAACATTACAGAACAGGCTATATGTAAAAAAAAGGAATAACAAAAGAAACTTATAGGGAGACAGAAATTAAGGATTACCGTTAACCGTTGTGCTTATTTGGTGATCCTCTGAGGCGTTCAACCAGGCTATCCATGCGTTTAGAATCTTTAGGTATTTAGATCCTGAAAGTCTAATTTTCTCGTATATACCGATTTGGTTGGATTCTTTTATCCATTCTTTGCAGGTATGGTCTCTACATCTTTCCAGTGTCTTGCGATAGTTATTTTAGCTGCGTTGAGCAGGTGAGGTATCAGTGAGCCTTTTTAAAGTGTAAATTTGAAGGATCCAGATTAAATAGAATGAAACGTGACGTTAATGGGATGTCTTTGTTTAATGTTTTCTTTATATGCTCTCTAACTTTCTCCCAAAAACTTTTAATTTTTGTGCATTCCAGCCAAATGTGAGATGGAGAACCCTTCTCTTTGGTGCATCTCCAACAAAGAGGGAGATTGAGCTGTCTATTTTATTCAATATGTCAGGTGTTTTATACCATCTTGATATGATTGTATAGTTAAGTTCTTGGAATCTCACTGAAGACGTTAGGAAGTGGATGTTTTTGAAAATTGTATGAATCTCTTCTGGGAGAAATTTTGTATTTAGTTCTAATTCCCATTTTTTTATGAAATCTGGGATCTCCTGTGTTTGGGTTAGATTTTTATTTATTTTGGCTATCATTTTTCCCTTTCCTTTTGTGTTCATAAACAGTTTAAGAATTGGCGGATCAGGTGTTGAGGTAGAAATGTCTGGGAGATAAAGTTTGGTTACTTCCTGTAGAGTTTGAATTTCCTCATTTTTCAAGTGAAGGTTTTTAGTGAGTGAGCTGATCTTGTTCTTGCTCATACATCTGTTTTTGTACACCAAGGAGTAAATCGGCATTTTTCTAAAGGGAATAGAAAGCCTGATTTTCTTCTTAAGAGATCTTAATTTATTAGGGATCAAATGCAAGATAGGAGTTGCTTTGCATATATTTGGAATAAGATTCATTTTTTTATTTGTTTTGTGCCATAACCTGAGGGTAGTCATCGTGTACTGGTCCATGATATTATTGTATTTAAATCTATTAAATGGGGTGGGCCATAGGTAGTGTGAGAAGCCATCATGGAGATCGTCCAACTCAAGTGGAACCCAAAGTTTTGTGGGACAAGGGGATTGCAGCTCAATCACTCTTGATAAGTGGGTTGATAATCTATATCTTTCAAAATCAGGGAGACCCAAACCTCCTCTACATCTTGATTTTATCAAGGTTTTATTATTTATCCTATGGTTTTTACCTGCCCATATAAATTTTGAAATGACATTTTTGAGCTTTTGAAAAAATTGTTGAGGAATGTCTATTGGGAGGGTTTGGAGAAGGTATAGGACTTTGGGAGAATTATCATTTTTATAAGGTTGACTCTACCAAACCATGAAACCGAGACATCTCTCCAATTTGATAAGGTAGACTCAACCAAATGAAACAATGGTTTGAAGTTTAAATCAAAAAGGCGTGAAGGAGAGCAGCTAAGTTTGGTTCCCAAATATGCAATGGATGGGCATTCTTTAAATGGGGATAGTGATTTTAAGTTGTTTCTGTTTTCAGGAGATAAAGAAATGTGCATGATATTAGACTTGGTGAAGTTTATTTTAACCCCTTACTGCCATCGGACGTACTATCCCGTCCATGGTACCTGGGCCCGTATGACCGGGGACGGGATAGTACGTCTCGTGCGATCGGACGCGCTCCCGGGGGGAGCGCAGCCGATCGCGGCCGGGTGTCAGCTGATTATCACAGCTGACACCCATGACTGTGTGTCAGGAGCGGTCACGGACCGCTCCCGGCACATTAACCCCTTGCACACCGCGATCAAACATGATCGCGGTGTACTGGGGGCACAGGGGAGGATCGTGCAGGGTGGGGGCTCCCTGCGCGCCCCCCTGAGACCCTCAGAGCAGCGCGATGTGATCGCGCTGTTCTGAGGGCTTCCTTCCTCCCAGGACCCGGATCCAAGATGCCGCCGGGGTCCTGGAGGGAGGCGGCTACCTCAGTGCCTGCCGAGAGCAGGCACTGAGAAGCCTGCTGCACTGCCTGAGCGATCACTGGTGTGACAGAGTGCTGTGCACACTGTCACACCAGCGATCTGATAAAATACAGTGATGTCCCACCCTGGGACAAAGTAAAAAAGTTAAAAAAATAAAAATAAACATGTTTTAAAAAAAAATCCAAAATAAATAAAAAAAAATATATATATTCCCCAATAAATTCACTTCTTCCTGTAAATAAAAAAACAAAGCAATAAAAGTACACATATTTGGTATCGCCGCGTCCGTAACGACCTCCCCTATAAAATTGTCCCACTAGTTAACCCCTTTAGTGAACCCTTTAAAAAAAAAAAAAAAAACGAAGCAAAAAATCAATAATTTATCATCATACCGCCGAACAAAAAGTGGAATAACACGCGATCAAAAAGACCGATATAAATAAACATGGTACCGCTGAAAACGTCATCTTGTCCCGCAAAAAACGAGCCGCCATACAGCATCATCAGCGAAAAAATAAAAAAGTTATAGCTCGCAGAATAAAGCGATGCAAAAATAATTATTTTTTATATAAAATTGTTTTTATTCTATAAAAGCGCCAAAAATGAAAAAATTATATAAATGAGGTATCGCCATAATCGTACTGACCCGAAGAATAAAACTGCTTTATCAATTTTACCACACGCGGAACGGTATAAACGCCTCCCCAAAAGAAATTCATGAATTGCTGATTTTTGTTCATTCTAACCTCCCAAAAATCAAAATAAAAAGCGATCAAAAAACGTCACGTGCTCAAATATGGTACCAATAAAAACGTCAACTCGTCCCGCAAAAAATAAGACCTCACATGACTCTGTGGGCCAAAATATGCAAAAATTATAGCTCTCAAAATGTGATGATGCAAAAACTATTTTTGCAATAAAAAGCGTCTTTTAGCGTGACAGCTGCCAATCATAAAAACCCGCTATAAATAGTAAATTAAACCCCCCTTTATCACCCCTTAGTAAGGGAAAAATAATAAAATTAAAAAAAAGTATTTATTTCCATTTTCCCATTAGGGTTAGGGTTGTGGCTAAAGTTAGGGTTAGGGTTGGCGCTAAAGTTAGGATTAGGGATAGGGTTGGGATTAGGGGTGTGTTAGGGTTAGGTTTGTGGTTAGGGTTGGGACTAGGGTTAGGGGTGTGTTGGGGTTAGGGTTGGAGTTAGAATTGGGGGGTTTCCGCTGTTTAGGCACATCAGGGGCTCTCCAAATGTGACATGGCGTCTGATCTCAATTCCAGCCAATTCTGCGTTGAAAAAGTCAAACGGTGCTCCTTCACTTCTCAGCTCTGCCATGCGTCCAAACAGTAGTTTATCCCCACATATGGGGTATCAGCGTACTCTGGACCCCAAGAGTTATTGTGCAATTTGTCCTATTTCTTCTGTTACCCTTGGGAAAATAAAAAACTGGGGGCGAAAATATCATTTTTGTACAAAAAAAATTATTTTTTTGTTTTTACGGCTGTACATTATAAACTTCTGTGAAGCACTTGGGGCTTCATAGCACTCACCACACATCTAGATAAGTTCCTTGTGGGGTCTATTTTCCAAAATGGGGTCACTTGTTGGGGATTTCCACTGTTTAGGCGCATCAGGGACTCTCCAAATGCGACATGACGCCCCCAGACCATTCCATCAAAGTCTGCAATCCAAAACGTCACTACTTCCCTTCCGAGCCCCAACGTGTACCCATACAGTAGTTTTCTCCCACATATTGGATATCAGCGTACTCATGACAAATTGGACAACAACTTTTGGGGTCCAATTTCTCCTGTTACCCTTGTAAAAATAAAATATTGGGGCAAAAAAATCATTTTTGCAAAAAAAAAAAAATATTTTTTATTTTTACGGCTGTGCGTTATAAACTTCTGTGAAGCACTTCGGGGTTCAAAGTGCTCACCACACATCTAGACAAGTTCCTTGTGGGGTCTATTTTCCAAAATGGGGTCACTTGTGGGGGGTTTCCACTGTTTAGGCGCATCAGGGGCTCTCCAAATGTGACATGATGCCCCCAGACCATTCCATCAAAGTCTGCAATCCAAAACGTCACTACTTCCCTTCCGAGCCCTGACGTGCGCCCATACAGTAGTTTTCTCCCACATATTGGGTATCAGCGTACTCAGGACAAATTGGACAACAACTTTTGGGGACCAATTTCTCCTGTTACCCTTGTGAAAATAAAATATTGGGGGCGAAAAAATCATTTTTGTAAAAAAAAAAAAGATTTTTTATTTTTACGGCTGTACGTTATAAACTTCTGTGAAGCACTTTGGGGTTCAAAGTGCTCACCACACATCTAGATAAGTTCCTTGTGGGGTCTATTTGCCAAAATGGGGTCACTTGTGGGGGGTTTCCACTGTATAGGTGCATCAGGGGCTCTCCAAATGTGACATGACGCCCCCAGACCATTCCATCAAAGTCTGCAATCCAAAAGTCACTACTTCCCTTCCGAGCCCTGACGTGCGCCCATACAGTAGTTTTCTCCCACATATTGGGTATCAGCGTACTCAGGACAAATTGGACAACAACTTTTGGGTTCCAATTTCTTCTGTTACCCTTGTGAAAATAAAATATTGGGGGCGAAAAAATCATTTTTGTAAAAAAAAAAAAAGATTTTTTATTTTACGGCTGTACGTTATAAACTTTAGTGAAACACCTGGGGGTTAAAAGTTCTCACCACACATCTAGATAAGTTCCTTGAGGGGTCTAGTTTCCAAAATGGTGTCATTTATGGGGGTTTCCACTGTTTAGGCAGATCAGGAGCTCTCCAAACACGACATGGCGTCCAGCCAATTCTGCGTTGAAAAAGTCAGACGGCGCTCCTTCCCTTCCAAACTCTGCCATGCACCCAAACAGTGGTTTACCCCCACATATGGGGTATCAGCGCACTCAGGACAAATTGCACAATAACTTTTGGAGTCTTGTTACCCTTGGAAAAATAAAAATTGGGGTGAAAAGATCATTTTTGTGGAAAAAATATGATTTTTAAATTTTACGGCTCTACGTTATAAACTTGTGTGAAGCACTTGGGGGTTCAAATTGCTCACCAAAGATCTAGAAAAGTTCCTTAGGGGGTCTAGTTTCCCAAATGGGGTCATTTGTGGGGGGTTTCCACTGTTTAGGCACATCAGGGGCTCTCCAAATGCAACATGGCATCCAATCTCAATTCCAGCCAATTTTGGTTGGAAAAAGTCAAATGGTGCTCCTTCAATTCCGAGCTCTGCCGTGCGCCCAAACAGTGGTTCCCCCCCACATATGGGGTATCAGCGTACTCAGGACAAATTGGACAACAACTTATGTGGTCCAATTTCTCCTGTTACCCTTGGGAAAATAAAAATTAGTGACTAAAAGATAATTTTTGTGGGAAAAAAATAGGATTTTTTATTTTCATGCCCGGGCATTATAAACTTGTGTGAAGCACTTGGGGGTTCAAAGTGCTCACCAAAGATCTAGATAAGTTCCTTAGGGGGTCTAGTTTCCAAAATGGGGTCACTTGTGGGGGTTTCCACTGTTTAGGCTCATCTGGGGCACTGCAAACGGAACATGACCCCCATCAACATCTGCATTCCAAAACGTTACTACTTCCTTTCCAAGCCCTGCCGTGCACCCAAACAGTTCCCCCCCCCACATATGGGGTATCAGCGTACTCAGGACAAGTTGGACAACAACTTTTGGGGTCCAATTTCCTTGGGAAAATTCAAAAATTTGGGACTAAAAAATCATTTTTGTGGAAAATTGTTTTGTTTTTTTTTCACACCCAGGCATTATAAGCTTTTGTGAAACACTTGGGGGTTCAAAGTGCTCACAACAGATCTAGATAAGTACCTTAGGGGTCTAGTTTCCAAAATGGTGTCACTTGTGGGGGTTTCCACTGTTTAGGCGCATCAGGGGTCTCTCCAAACACGACATGGCGTCCAATCTCAATTCCCGCCAATTTTAGTTTGAAAAAGTCAAACGGCGCTCCTTCCCTTACGAGCTCTGCCGTGTGCCCAAACAGTGGTTTTCCCCCACATATTGGGTATTGGCGTACTCAGGAGAAATTGCATAACAACCTTATCTGTCCATTTTCTCCTTTTACCCTTGTGAAAATAAAAAAAAAGTTTGTAAAAGATCATTTTTGTGGCTAAAAAGTTAAATATTCATTTTTTCCTTCCACGTTGCTTTAGTTCCTGTGAAGCACCTGAAGGGTTAATAATCTTCTTGAATGTGGTTTTGAGTACCTTGAGGGGTGCAGTTTTTAGAATGGTGTCACTTTTGGGTATTTTCTGCCATATAGACCCCTCAAAGTGACTTCAAATGAGAGGTGGTCCCTAAAAAAAATGGCTTTGTAAATTTTGTTGTAAAAATGAGAAATCGCTGGTCAACTTTTAACCCTTATAACTTCCTAACAAAAAAAAATTTTGGTTCCAAAATTGTGCTGATGTAAAGTAGACATGTGGGAAATGTTATTTATTAACTATTTTGTGTGATATATTTCTCTGTTTTAAGGGAATAAAAATTCAAAGTTTGAAAATTGCAAAATTTTAAAAATTTTCGCCATATTTGCGTTTTTTTCAAAAATAAACGCAAGTTATATCGAAGAAATTTTACTTCTAACGTGAAGTACAATATGTCACAAGAAAACAATCTCAGAATCGCGAAGATCCGTTGAAGCGTTCCAGAGTTATAACCTCATAAAGAGACAGTGGTCAGAATTGTAAAAATTGGCCCGGTCATTAACGTGCAAACCACCCTTGGGGTGAAGGGGTTAAAATTGGAGATTCAGTTGAAGAAGCGCAACTCAGTGAGTAAAATCTGAATAGACTTGTCAGGATCTACCAAAAAGAAAAGTATGTCGTCTGCGTATGCTGCACATTTGTGTTCAACTGTGCCGATTTTCAATCCTTTGATCATAGGGGATTGTCGTATTTTCTGCAAGAATGTCTCTAATGAGAGAATAAACAAAAGGGGCGATAGGGGCAACCTTGTCTTGTGCCGTTTGTGATCTCAAAGCTGGCGGATAGTGTGTTATTAATTTTAATTTTCGCGGAGGGTGCTGTGTATAAGGCAGTTATTTTATGTATAAAATTTAGAGGGAAGCCAAATTTTGTAAGTGCTTGTTCCATGAAATACCAATCAACGCGATCGAAAGCTTTCTCTGAATCTGTGGAGAGAATCGACATTTGTATATTGTGTTGTTTTGCTAGATGAATCGCGTTGATTGCCCTCATGACATTATCCTTGGCTTCTCTTCCTTTGACAAAGCTAACTTGTTCTGGGTTTATCAGATCTGGGAGAAGTTTTTGTATTCTGTTTGCTAATATTTTGGCGAATAATTTCACATCGTTATTAATGAGTAAAATTGGCCTGTAACTGCAGCAAGAGGTGGGGTCTTTTCCCTCTTTTGGAATGAGGCTAATGTGGGCTACTAGAGACTCTTTTTTGAAATTGTTGGATTTACTAATATGATTAAAATAATCTGTCAAATGTTGGGATAATTCGGGTTTAAATTATTTGTAATATTCAATCGAAAAACCGTCTGGACCTGGACTTTTTCCGCCTGGAGATTGGTTTATCGCGTCTTCCACTTCTTCTTTAGTTATGGAACTATCTATAAAATTCGATTGAATGTTCGTGATTTGGGGAAGGGATAGGTCTTTTAAGAAATTTTGTATTTTAACAGTCTTATCTACGGCAGAGCTGTAATTGGATTTTAGATTGTATAGATTTGAGTAAAAATCTGAGAAGGCCTTGACAATATCTTCTGTTTTATAAAGTAACTGATCTTCATTATTCTTTATTTTAAGTATGTGCGTCAAGTTAATTTGTTTCTTAATTGTATTTGCTAGATATTTGCCATAGTTATTTGCAGATGAATATGCTCTGAACCGAGAATATGATAAAAAATTTTCACATTTTTGATTTAAGAGGGCCTTAAGTTCAACTTTTAAGTTAGAGAGGTCTTTCTCTAGAAAGGGAAGCTGTGTTAGTTTGTGTGAAGCCTCTAGTTTTTTTTATCTGAGAGAGCTTCAGTAGTATTTCCTTTTCTTTTTCTTTTTTTGTTCTGGAACCCAACTCAATAAGGATTCCCCTAAGAACGGCTTTATGAGCCTCCCAAGTGTTGGAGTCGCATTTGTCATAAGGGCGATTTTCTTTGAAGAAATTTCTTATGCCTGTGGCTATATATTCTTGTGTGATGTTGCTCTTAAGTAAATTATTATTAAGCTTCCAGTTTAATGGCCCTCTTTTTTGTGGATCTATGACTGTTTTGAGAAATAATGGGGCATGATCTAAAAAAAGAATTGTGTCACAAGAAATTTTTCGTATGGTATTCAATAGGTTATTGGGAGGAACAGGTAATCAATTCTTGAGTATTTGTTATGAACTGGGGAGAAAAAGGAATAATCTTTTGTGGAGGGATGCATTGTTCTCTATTATGAATGTGCTAGAGATGGTTTCTGAGCAGAGGCTCCCTCTGGTGGTTACAGACAGTACTGAACCTTTCAGCGAGGAGTGGCAATCTGGTATCACGGATTGGTCTGATATAAGGGAGGTTCCCTCCCATGATGGTTGCCAGTGATCAATTGTTCTTGTCTCAATTGTGGTTCCTGGTTCATTTGGAAGTTTGTTGGAGCCTTGCCTGCATCTCCTGCTTTCAGATAAGATATTTTTTGCTTTTCTTTTTGTGCTTGCTTTTTGCATTGTTTTCTGTTCTTCTGTGGAGGTCAGCCAGGTCCCCTCCTGGGGCCTGAGCTCCTCACAGTTTATCTGCAGCCACTGTTATTTGCTCATTTGCTTTTTCCTGTTTTTTTCAGCGGCTGCGGCTTGGCTTTTGTTCACACTGAGATCTGATTTAGTGGGTGGCGAGATCGTGTGATCTCAGTATTTTTGTAATCAGAATTGTTGGATTTTTGTAGGGTTTTCTGGGTTGCAGAAAGTAATCTCTCCTGTCCTATCCTATTTAGTCAGCTTGTGGCCCCAGCGTTTGCTCAGTCTATTTTCTGCCTATGTTTGTATTTTCATCTTGTCTAACCGCCATTATATGTTTGGGGGCTTCCTATTTTCTTTGGGGATCTGCTCTGGGGCAGATAGCTTTCATCTTTCTGCCTTTAGGTGTAGTTATCTCTCAGGCTGTGACGAGGCGTCTAGGATCAACGTAGGAACTCTCCACGGCTACCTCTAGTTGTGTCGTTAGTTTAGGAATCTGCAACCCATCAGTTACCAACATCTCAGGTGTTCGGCTGCCCTGCTGTTGTTCCTGTCCTCCTCAGCTACCGAAACATAACAGTTCTCCAAGCATCTATCAACAGTCTGTTAGTTAATAATTTTTGGATGTATCTGATTGTTTTTGCGGGAACTGTAGAATGACCGTTTGAGGTGTATAGAGAAGGATGTAGAGGTACATTAAAATCACCTCCTAAAATTATTTTACTTTCAGCAAAATTATCTAAAATATCAATAATCTTCTTAAAGAATGGACAATGATTGCTATTGGGGGCATATATGTTGACCAAGGTAAACAATTCATTGTAAATTGTGCACTTTAATAGTATATATCTTCCGTCTGTGTCATATATAGCATTTTTGAGTGTGAAGGGGATTCTCTTATTTATAATTATGGACACTCCCTTATTTTTTTTAATCGGAGAATTGGCATTGAACCATTTGGCAAAAAATTTATTCTTGGTGATAGGTGTATAGGTTTGTTTAAAATGAGTTTCCTGAAGAAAAACGACGTCCATTTTATTTTTTCCTAGATAGTTCAAGATTTGCGACCTTTTTTGTGGGATATTCATACCTCTTACATTGAAGGTAGCAATATTTAAATCAACCATTAAAGTTTAATGGGGGTACTATGAAGTAGTTTAATTTTTTTAGCAGGATTTGGGGATGAGGCAGGGTTATATGGGGTTAAAGTAAACAATGGAGGTTTGTTACAGAATCTGAGCAACATGCTCATGAATCTCGAAAGTAACCTGAGAAAGTTTTGCAGCTGGTTAGGATATAGGCAGCGATGCGAGCCCAACCAGGTATAGATGCAAAAAAGTGGTGTCTAGGCCTGTGGGGGCGTGGACCTAGATATGACAAGAACCTTAAGTGATTTGAAAGTGTATGAGAATAAGTATAATTTCAGGTGAACAGACTCCCGATGAGTCTTATTTGAACAGGTAATACCGTAAACACAATGCAGCATTTTACAATCTAAGGATGTAACTAAAACTAGTCGATTAAGACTATAATGCTAAATGCATACATCATGCCCAGACTTCTCCCGTACCCCCTCCCCTCCGTGCAGGGAGAGTGAGGAGGAAGGGGGGAGAGGGAAGAAATGCCATGTATATACTAGAAATATATCAAACAGTAAATAACAACATCAAAAGTAATTAGTGTCAGATTTGTAAAAAAGAAAAACAGAGATGAGAAATAGAAAAAATTGGCGAACATGTCAGCTGGTAAATGTCTCAGCAGAGGTGTAGAGTTATATACCGGTTTAAACTGACAGCATCAGCCGACCTCTTCTTCCTCTTCCATATCTTTGTTGGGGGTTTTCTTGAGATCCTCATTCAATCTTCTCTTCTTCTTTGACTTGGAAGGGGTCGCTGTGGACCATTTTTCCAATCTTGGAAGAGGTGGTAGATTAAGAAAAACTTCCGCTGTGGCCCAATCTGGGACCTGAAGATCCATCAGGTCTAATTTTTTGAGGACAAATGACAAGTCATCTGGGGTTCTGACAATCAAAGTTTTGTTGTTAAGAGGAATTGCCAATCCAAATGGGAAAAGCCATCTATAGGCAATGCCTTTGTCTCTCACCGCTCTTGTTAAGGGCTGAAGCTGTCTTCTCAAATTCAGGGTTAGCTTTGTGAGGCCTTGAAATATTTGAATCTCGCTGTCTTCAAATTCTATTTTTTTCACATCTCTTGCTTTTTGGTATATCTCCTCTTTTGTTCTGAAGCTTTGAAAAAACAACATAAGATGTCTCTTGGTCTGCCCGGTCCTGATGGCTTTGGTCTGTAGACTCTATGAGCTCTTTCTATTCCAAGGTCATTGTCGACATTTTTTCCAATGGTGTTGTTGAAAATTGTAGATAATGTAGTGAGTATGTCTTTGTCTAGGATATTCTCTGGAAGGCCTCTAACTCTCAAATTGTTCCTCCTTGACCTGTTTTCCAGGTCATCTAGGTGAATTCTCTGCAGAAATTGCTCTTTTTGGTTCTCTATTAAGATTTCTGTGACTCTTGTGGCGTGCGTTATAATCTCATCAGAGCTGGTCTCTAAGTTTTGTACTCTGTCGTGAACAATCTTAATATAATTTCTGAGATCCGCTATCTCTTCCTTTACCGCTTGGGTAAAGTCTTTAAATAGGTTTTTTATGTACTCAGCCGTGGGTAGGGCTTTAATATATTCCTTTATATCTGGATCATTTTGTATAGAATCCGTATCTTCATCGCTATCTGACCAATGATTGGTCGGAAGTGAACTAAACTTCAATTTGTACGAGGCTCTCTGAGATTTACTGCCCTTAGAAGTTTCAGTGGGTGGACATTTTTGAGTTTTGTCTTCATCTTGGATTTTTTTAGGTGTCTTATGGGGTTTGCTTGACTCATCAGTGTGAGTTTTAATGGATCTTCCCATTTTGTGGTCTGATTTAATATAACTACACCGGAAGAAGTGCTAGGTGATTAAATCATGTGAGCGAACCTGTCATGTATAGTGTACAGTTCCTATAGCGTCTTGTGCTTGGGTGCGAGGAAAACACAGGAGACATAGGTTGAAATGAAATGACTTGTATTACTTCATACAAGCATGCTGAAAAGTTCACACAGTTTGCAGGAACAGCGACAGGAGACACAGCAGGCCAGAGTAACTTCAAACACTACAATAAATCTCCAAAGCAGGTTCAGGATCTCTTCTCTGTACTGTAATTCCTCTGCAAACATGGATTCACCAAACAGCAGGTTTCCAGAGTCCAAAAGTGTTCCAAGGTTCCTCAGTAGGGAATAGCTGGAGTACAAGTCCAAGGCTTCCAGGAGTCAGTCACAGACTGACTGAGGCTTGATTCAGGAGCACTGATTGTTCAGCTGAGGCTGCTTAAGAAGCAAGAGGGAAGAATCAGGGCGGGAACATGAAAACTGGAAACTCCATATTAACTGAGGGCAAGAGCTGCAGAAAGACAGAAAGCAAAATGGCCGACGGAAAACTGAGTTTCAAGGAACATGTCAACAGAGACAAAGAACCTTACATTACTCCCCCCTTAGGGACAACCTCCGGATGACCTCAGACCAGGCTTGTCAGGGTACCTCTGATGAAACTGGCGGAGCAGGCGAGGAGCATTTACATTATTGACTGGTTCCCATGAGTTGTCCTCCACTGGGTAGCCCTGCCATTTAATCAAATATTGCAACTGATTTCTGTACAACCTGGAATCTAGAATCCTTTCCACCATAAATTCTTCCTGACCATCGACCAGCACTGGGTCAGGGCAAGGAGAAGAATGTCCAGGAAACGTATTGGGTGTTGCAGCCTTTAGTAGGGATACATGAAAGACAGGGTGGATTCTCATAGTTCTGGGTAGTTGAAGACGACAAGCAACAGCACTTATAATCTTATTGATCTTATAAGGTCCAATGTACTTATGTCCCAATTTAGACGATGGAATCTTTAATTTAAGATTTCTGGTTGACAGCCAGACCAAATCTCCTACCTTGAAAGCTGGTGCAGGTTTACGAAATTTATCTGCTGCTTTCTTGTACCTTTCCTGAGCCAATTCTAGATTTTCCTTTAGAAGATCCATATTCTTTTGTAAAGAAGTTATTCTTTCAGCCACTGCCGGCAAGGGCGTATCTATGGGAAATCGAGGAAGAATGTTAGGATGATAACCTAGATTGGAGTAAAAAGGAGACTGCTTAGTGGAGGCGCTCTGAGAGTTGTTATAAGAGAACTCAGCCAGTGGAAGTAGATCCACCCAATCATCCTGTAGGTGGCAGATAAAACAGCGGAGATACTGCTCCAGGGTCTGATTGGTTCGTTCTGTCTGTCCATTAGTCTGGGGATGAAAAGCAGAAGAAAGGTTTACTTTAATGTCCAATGCTGCACAGAAATTTTGCCAAAACCTTGAAGTGAATTGCACCCCTCGATCCGAAATGACTCATCCGGTACTCCATGTAAGCGAAACACATTCTTAATCATCAAGTCTGATGTCTGTTTTGCAGTGGGTAAGCCGACACAAGGGATAAAATGAGCTGCCTTTGTTAGACGGTCAACCACCACTAGAATGGTGTTCTTCCCTTGAGAGGTTGGTAACTCCACAATGAAGTCCATAGAAATGGATCCCCACGGGCGGGACGGGGTGAGAAGAGGTTGCAACAGACCAGTTGGTGAGGAGCGAGGTGTTTTGCATCTTGCACAGACTTCACATGAAGTGACATAGTTTAAGACATCTTTCCTGTAAGTGGGCCACCAAAAGAAACGAGAAAGAAATTCTTGTGTCTTTAGAATTCCCCTATGCCCGGCTATCTTGGAATCGTGGATGAGTTGCAATACTCTCAATCTGACTGTTTCAGGTATATACAGACGTTGTCCCTGAATCCACACACCATTCTTAAAGACAAGACTTACGTCCCTTGGGGTTGAGCCAACAAAGAATCCGCATGGTATGCTTCCTTGATGTCCTTAAGTAGGTCTTGATTATGAATCACTCCCAGGAATCTAGAGTCAGGAAGAATAGTCTTAGGAGGAGTAAGTGGACGTGTCTCTGCTGAATGAATCCTAGAGAGTGCATCAGCCTTTCCATTGCGCGATCCTGGTCTATAAGAAATGACAAAATTAAATTGGTTTAGGAAAAGATTCCAGCGAGCCTGGCGAGGAGTCAGGCACTTAGCCGACCTGATAAATTCAAGGTTACGATGGTCTGTCAGGACGATTATTTGCTGTGCAGCTCCCTGAAGAAGGTGTCTCCATTCCTTGAAGGCGGCAATAATGGCCAACAATTCTCTATTGCCCACATCGTAGTTCCTCTCAGCCGAAGACAACTGCTGGGAAAAGAAGGCACAGGGATGCAAGACATTCTTCTCACCTGTTCTCTGAGAGAGTATAGCTCCAACGGCACAGTCTGAAGCATCCACCTCTATTATGAAGGCAAGCTCGGGGTTGGGATGTACTAAGATAGGTGCGGTGGTAAATTTATCCTTTAAACAGGAAAATGCTTCCTGAGCTTGCGGGGTCCAGGAGAACCTAGACTGTTTCCGGGTAAGTTGGGTGATAGGTGACACACCTCAGAAAAATTCTTAATGAAACGTCTATAGAAGTTGGCAAACCCGATGAAACGCTGTGTAATGTATGTAGTACAGTTCATATAGCGTCTTGTGCTTGGGTGCGATGAAAACACAGGAGTCACAGGTTTGATATAGAAAAGTCCTGTATTACTTCATACAAGTTGGCAGAAATAGTCACACAGTTTGCAGACACAGAAACAGGAGACACAGCAGGCCAGAGTAATCCAAGCTCAGCAATCACCTCCAATACAGATTCAGGATCTTCTTCTCTGTTACCGTAAGTCCATGCAAACGTGGGTCTTTCAAAGAGCAGGGTTTAGAGTCCACAAGTGCTTCAGAGTTCCTCAGTAGGAATAGCTGGAGTACAAGGTCCAAGGCTTACAGGAGTCAAGTCACAGGTTCACTGCAGGCTAGATTCTGAAGCACTGATTGCTCAGCTGTGGCTGCTTAAGAAGCAAAGGAGAGAATCAGGGCGGGAACATGCAAGCTGGAAACTCCATTTTGACTGAGGGCAAGATAGCTGCAGCAAGACAGAAAGTAAAATGGCTGACGAACAAACTGAGTTTCAGGAATATATACATAGAACCTTACATTACTCCCCCCTTAAGGACAACCTCCGGATGACCTCAGACC
>JARQOD010010114.1:0-28583 GCA_033576555.1 Oophaga sylvatica | reverse complement strand
CCTACTAATCAGATGTGATCCTCCACCCAAGCAATTTCCACACTGTCAGTGTCAGGCAGCTGTGCTAATCCACCAAATTAATTGTCCCCTTCTCACAGTCAGACAGCCTACTAATCAGATGTGATGCTCCACTCAAGCAATTTGTACACTGTTAGTGGCAGGCAGCTGTGCTACTCCACGAAATTAATTGCCCTCTTATCACAGACGGAGAGCCTACTAATCAGATGTGATGCTCCACTCAAGCAATTTGTACACTGTCTGTGGCAGTAGCTTGTGCTACTCCAGCAAATTAATTGCCTCCTTATCACATTCAGGCAGGCAGCCTACTAATCAGATCTGATGGTCCACACAAGCAATTTGTCCACCGTCACTGGCAGGCAGCTGTGCTACTCCAACAAATGAAATGCCCCATTTTCACAGTTAGACAGCCTACTAATCAGATGTGATGCTCCACTAAAATAATTTGTACAATGTCAGTGTCAGGCAGCTGTGCTACTCCACCAAATTAATTGCCAACTTATCACAGTCAGGCAGCCTCCTAATCAGATGTGATGCTTCACTCAAGCAATAAATACACTGTCAGTGGCAGGCAGCTGTGCTACTCCAGCAAATTAATTGCCTCCTTATCACAGTCAGGCCGGTCAGCCTACTAATCAGATCACTTGGTCAACACAAGCAATTTGTATACTGTCACTGGCGGGAAGCTCAGCTACTCAACCAAAATAAATTGCCCCTTTATCACAGTCAGGCAGCCTTCTAATCAGATGTGATTCTCCACCCAAGCAATTTGTACACTGTCAGTGGAAGGCAGCTGTGCTACTCCACCAAATGAATTACCCCCTTATCACAGTCAGACAGCCTACTAATGAGATGTGATGCTCCACTCAAGCAATTTGTACACTGTCAGTGGCAGGCAGCTGTGCTGTCGGGCACGGGGAATTCATGCCACTTGACTTCCACAGCTGCACCATCCCATTGTCAGCGCCATTGCCCTCCAGTATCTTCCTGTGCCTCGGTATGTAGATGGGTTGAATACCCATGGCTTATTTTAGGTAGATTGCCTTATGAAAGTTATTGCCTGGATGTCTGCTACTCCTCACTTGAGCACTATCTTATATACATATTATATATATATATAATATATATATATATGCCTTTCGGCTGACTGACTTCATATGGGAAAAATTCATAAGCCCTATGAGATATTTTACATCATTTTTTCCACACCAAAGGGCATTTCTTTAATAATGATGGAGGCTTCAATGCTCCTATTTTGGGATGTCTAGGTCTGGTTAGCTACAATTATATTTGTCCACATATATTTATCTCATTGTTACTTGTGATTGTGCATATTTCGGTGGTTTATCACATTGGCATGTTGTAAATTTCCCCTTTCTCTTACTTTTGGAGTCTCCCTTCATCTATGTTGTATATGTTGCAAAGTTTTTAAGAAGTTGTATCTCAATAAAAATTTATTTTTAAATTACCTCTTCGCACTTCCTTTCTATGGGTGGCACCTTCCACTGTAGATTTGGTAGAATAACTGTTCTACTCAAACAAATTAATTGCCTCCTTATCAAACTCAGGCAGCAGCCTACTAATCAGTTTAGTTGTTTCACACAAGCAGTTTTTACATTGTCACTGGCAGGCACCTCAGCTACTCCACCAAATTATTTGCCACTCACAGTCAGGCAGCCTGCTAATCAAATGTGATGCTCCACCCAAGTAATTTGTACACTGTCAGTGTCAGGCAGCTGTGCTACTTCACCAAATTAATTGCACCCTTATCACAGTGAGCCAGCCTACTAATCAGATGTGATGCTCCACTCAAGCAATTTGAACACTGTCAGTGGCAGGCAGCTGTGCTACTGCAGCAAATTAATTGCCTCCTTATCACAGTCAGCCAGGCAGCCTACTAATCATATCAGATGTTACACACAAGCAATTTGTACACTGTCACTGGCAGGCAGCTGTGCTACTCCAGCAAATGAATTGCCCCTTTATCACAATCAGATAGCCTACTAATCAGATCAGATGGTCCACACAAGCAATTTTTACACTGTAAGTGTCAGGCAGCTGTGCTACTCCACCAAATTAATTGCCCACTTATCACAGTCAGGCAGACTACTAATCAGATGTGATGCTCCACCAAGCAATTTGTACACTGTCAGTGTCAGGCAGCTGTGCTACTCCGCCAAATTATTGCCCCCTTTTCACAGTCAGACAGCCTGCTAATCAGATGTGATTCTCCACTCGAGCAATTTGTACACTGTCAGTGTCAGGCAGCTTTGCTACTCCACCAAATGAGTTGCCCCCTTATCACAGTCAGGCAGGCAGCATACAAATCAGATCAGGTGGTCCACACTAGCAATTTGTACACTGTCAGAGGCAGGCAGCTGTGCTACTCTAGCAAATTAATTGCCCCCTTATCACAGTCAGACAGCCTACTAATCAGATCAGATGGTCCACACAAGCAATTTGTTCACTGTAAGTGTCAGGCAGCTGTGCTACTCCACCAAATTAATTGCCCACTTATCACAGTCAGGCAGACTACTAATCAGATGTGATGCTCCACCCAAGCAACTTGTACACTGTCAATGTCAGGCAGCTGTGCTACTCCACCAAATTAATTGCACCCTTATCACAGTCAGACAGTCTGCTAATCAGATGTGATTCTCCACTCGAGCAATTTGTACACTGTCAGTGTCAGGCAGCTGTGCTACTCCAGCAAATCAATTGCTCCTTTATCCCAGGCAGGCAGCCTACTAATCAGATCAGATGGCCCCCACAAGCAATTTGTACACAGTCACTGGCAGGCAGCTCAGCTTCTCAACCAAATTAAATGCCCCTTTATCACAGTCAGGCAGCCTCCTAATCAGATGTGATTCTCCCCCCAAGCAATTTGTACACTGTCAGTGGCAGGCAGCTGTGCTACTCCTCCAAATGAATTGCCCCTTATTTTAGTCAGACAGCCTACTAATCAGAAGTGATGCTTCATCCAAGATATTTGTACACTGTCAGTGGCAGTCAGCTGTGCTACTCCAGCAAATTTATTGCCTCCTTATCACAGTCAGTCAGGCAGCCTACTATTCAGTTGTGATGCTCCATCCAAGCAATTTGTACACTGTCAGTGTCAGGCAGCTGTGCTACTCCTCCAAATTAATTGTCTCCTTGCCACAGTTAGGCAAGCTACTAATCAGATCAGATGTTTTACACAAGCAATTTTTACACTGTCATTGGCAGGCACCTCAGCTACTACACCAAATTTATTGCCACTTTATCACAGTCAGGCAGCCTACTAATCAGATGTGATGCTCCACTCAAGCAATTTGTACACTGTCAGTCAGGCAGCTGTGCTACTCCACCAAATGAATTGCCCCCTTATCACAGTCGGGCAGGCAGCCTACTAAGGCCTCTTTCACACATCCGGCGGGCGCCTAAACGGCGCCCCCGGCATTTAGCCGCAGCGCCGCATGCGGTATTTTCTCTGAACACCGGATGTGCCGCATCTTGTTTTTCGCCGCATCCGGTTCACGAATGCGGCAAAAAAAACCGCATACGTCTCATCCGGTGTATCCGGTTGGCATACGTTGACGCCGTATTGCGCCGGATCCGGCTTTTAAGCACGCCCATTTTGGGGCCCTTTTTGGGGTTCCAAATATGATTGGCTACTGTAATCCTATATATAGACTGCTCCTACATCCCTTCTTTGACAGGTTGTAGAGGAGAAAGTGCAGTTTGGAGAGAAGAGCAAGTAGCAAGTGATTGGCGAACATGGAACCCATTATCGGCAATATCTTCAGGAATCTTGTTGATTTTACTGCGGAGATGAATCGATTGAGGTTTATCGTTCTGGAGAAGGAGCTAAAGTTTGAGGAGCAGCGGCGTCAGCGCCTGCGAAGTCGCCGCCGTATGTGGATCCACCCCATCACGTCACAGAGATTAACCCGTGGTGTCTATTCCACACTGAACATGGAGCTGCGACAAAATCCAGAGAAGTTTTTTGCCTATCTGCGGATGAATATAGAAAACTTTGATGATTTGCTGGAGCGTGTTGGAGACAAAATTAAAAAATCGGACACCTACTGTCGGTTCTCGATATCTCCGGCGGAGCGTCTCATGGTGACTATAAGGTAAGCTATATGTATTGGTTCTGTTTGCTTGAGCGCACTTGTAATTTTATCATTAATTGAACATCACAGGCCAACTAGGAAACCATATGAGTAGCCAAAATCTAGTTATAAAACAGTCTTTCTCCTAGATATTATTATTTTTGGTATCTCCAATAGTCGTAGCTGAGTTCTGGTATGTAATGCTGCGTTTCTGAAATAATTTGTATTTTCTAATTTGTTTTCAGATTTCTGGCAACTGGCGAAACTCTATCATCGCTCCATTTTCAGTATCGGATTGGAATCTCCACACTATCCGGCATAATAAAGTATACTTGTCGTGCTCTGTGGGATACTTTGGTTGGAGAATTTATTCCAGAGCCAACAACACAGCGGTGGCTTGAAATAGCGGACCAGTTTCTACTCATCTGCCAGTTCCCCAATTGCCTGGGGGCCGTTGATGGAAAGCACATCCGCATTCAAAAGCCAAAAGGAACTGGATCTGAATTCTTTAACTATAAGAAATATTTCTCTATCGTCCTGATGGCTATTGCAGATGCGCACTACAAGTTTATCGCGGTGGACATTGGGTCTTATGGACGGTCTAATGACTCCCAAGTGTTTAAAATATCTGCTATGGGACGTAAATTGTATGGAAACCGTTTTCAGTTTCCCCCCCTAGGCCACTGCCTCAAACCTCAGGCCCACCAATGCCATTCGTTTGTGTAGGTGATGAGGCATTCCAGCTGTCCCAACACCTATTGAAGCCGTATGCCAGCAGAGAATTGACACATACAAAACGGGTATTTAACTACCGCCTCACAAGAGCCAGACGGATGGTGGAGTGTGCCTTTGGCATTATGACAGCAAAATGGCGTGTCCTTTTGACTGCAATAAACTTGAAGACCGAGACTGTTGATGATGTAGTGAAAGCGTGCGTGGTCCTCCATAATTTTGTCCTAACCAAGGAACCAATTTCTCTGGAGGACCACAATCAAGAAACAACTTTGCACAACTACACCAACATTACCACTCGCAGTACAGTTGCAGTTTCTAGAATGAGGGACCAGTTTGCTCAATACTTTGTGTCACCGGAAGGTAGTGTTGACTGGCAGGATGACAGAGTGTGATAAATGTATTGTTTCTTTTAATAATTTTCTTTACCCACAATAAACCTTTAATAGTTTACTTGTCTACCTTCTTGTGTGTTTTCTACTATAACCTTCTTGCCACTGTTGTGTCCATGGCTGTCACCTTTTGTCCAAAAAAGTGTACATTGTAGGCCATGTTTCCCCAACTGCAGTCCTCAAGGCCCACCAACATGTCAAGTTTTTAGTCTTTACTTTGCATTGCTCAGGTGATAATTGCCTCACCTGTGCAATACAAAGCAAATACTGCAAACAATACCTGTTGTTAGGCCTTGATGACTGGATTTGGTGACACATGGCCTACAATGTACCCTTTTTAGGACAAAAGGTGAAATTGTATTAACAAAAGTATTTCACCATTTGTCCTACAAAAAGTGTACATTATGTTTCCCCTACTCCAGTCCTCAAGGTCCACCAACATGTCAGTTTTCTGTCTTTCCTTTGTATTGCTCAGGTGATAATTGCCTCACCTGTGCAATACAAAGGAAATACTGAAAACATGATATGTTTTTGGTGGGCCTGGAGTAGGGGAAAACTGGGGTGTACACATTTTTATAAAAAAAAAAATACACTTTGCATACTACACAACCCGGGACATAACTTTGCCAAAAAGGTTACATTTATGAACCTTTTAGCCAAAGTTAGGTGTACCTGTATACCAAATTTAAAACTTAACATCCTATAAATAAAAGACAGACAACAATGTTAAACCAATGAACAATTTATTGAAAAAAATATTTTTTAATATAATTGTTATTAAAGTAGGCCTTGTGGGCCAATTCTTCAGATTTAAATAACCTTTATATTTTATTCAACTTTATTATTTTTTTTAGTAAACTTTATTTTTTAAATAAATTTATGAAAAAAAAATGGTAACATTAACTACAGGTCAGTGTAGTGTGGGGTGGAAATACTGCTGGAGGGGCTGCGGGACACTTCGACCGTGGGAGTGTGGAGAGTGTGGAGGGACGAACGGGATGGTGGTGGGGAAGGAACAGGAAGAGGTGAAGGGGTGGAAAGACCAAAAGAATGGGAAGACAAGGCAGAACAGGTGGGTGGTGGTGGAGTGGAGGGTTGTGCATGAGGAACAGGTGACATAGTAGGTATTTGGAAGGGGGAAGTAGATTGGTAGGTAGAAGTGTGGTAGGGGGTAGGTGGCTGGTAGTGGGTAGGTTGTTGGTACTGGGGAGGTGGTTGGACCTGGGGAGGTGGTTGGTACTGGGTAGTTGGTTGGACCTGGGGAGGTGGTTGGTACTGGGGAGGTGGTTGGTACTGGGGATGTGGTTGGTATTGAATAGGAGGGGGAGGAGGTATGGCAGGTGGAGGGGGGGAAGATGGACGGCGGCTGTAGGGGGGGGAGGTGGTGGAATGACTGGGGTGGATTGAGGATGGGAGACAACCTGCACTACAGCAGCGTGGCACGTGTGCATCACATACATCTGCTGGTCATAAGATAGCGGATCTATGCGCTCCGCAACCGACCTAAAAAAGCTGTAGTTCGGGGTGCTCTTATCTCAGAACGCACAGTTTCCAGAAGTGTCTTGACCTCACCAACTAGTGTGGTTATCTGACGAAGGCCTGCGGAAACTTGTTCAGATAGCAACTTAAGGCAGTTCTGGAAAGATGCGTTCATGTGTAAGAACTCGGGCGCATAGTTCTTTTCCTGACCCTTCTGACGCTGCCGCCCAGTACCCGCAGCTGTACTAGAGGTGGCAGGATCAGAAGGGTGGGGTAAAGGGAAGGCTATATCCTGACCAGCAGATTCATGCATTGCAGGCGGCCACGCTGCTCCAGCGCTGGTGGAAGGGACAGCGGGATCGTGTGTGTGTGAAGTGTGGGAAGGGTCAGATGTGGAGGGTTGGTCAAAGTGTCCCTCGGTGTCGGTCTCCTGAGGGATCGCTCTAGAAGGCTCCAACTCTGCGGGTGCCCGAGTGCTGCTCACCGTGCTGTGGAAGAAACAAAAACATAAAATTAATATACAGATGTGGAATGGCCCTGGGTGAAAAAAAAAAATATTACATTTGATGTTAATATTTACCTTCTGGTGACCATGGTTTCACGCAGGAACGCCAGAGCTTGTGCATATTTGTACTTACTCTGGCGTCCTGAAGAACCACTCGGGGCCCGCATTTCCTTATTGAATTCTTTCTTAAAGCGATCCCTCACAGACCGCCACCGCTTCATAATTCTCTCCCCTGAAACGAGAAAGCACACATTGGTTACTATACAACAACCACACTTTAGTCCTCGTGTCCCCAGAGTTCATGTTTTCATTGTTTCCATAGTGTTTCACAAAAGGAAATCATGAAAACATGAAGCGTTGGTTACACAAGGAC
Organism: Oophaga sylvatica; assembly: GCA_033576555.1. Classification (NCBI taxonomy): domain Eukaryota; kingdom Metazoa; phylum Chordata; class Amphibia; order Anura; family Dendrobatidae; genus Oophaga; species Oophaga sylvatica. Next base: position 20,990 of record JARQOD010010114.1, on the reverse strand, counting down.
AGAATTTTTTTAAAAACACCTTTACAGTCAGCAACATGAACTATACTTACGGTATTTATTCTGGGACCTAGGATTGAGGTCCTCCCAGCGGTGCATCATTGCTGCTGCCACTTCCGTCCAGAGCCGTCGTGTCACAATTTGATCCGCATGCTGGCGGTCCGCCATGTTCCACAGCGGCTCCCTTTCTCGGACCAGGTCGATCATCAACTCCACGTCCAATCCCTCCTCCGTGTCCGAGTCGGGAGCACGCTGTGAAGCCTGTGAAATGAACGATGAAAAAAAAAATATATATATATATATCAGATACATGGTTTTAGTTTGTAAAAATTATACATGTTACAATGGGAATATTAATGCACAAAACATTTGTAGATAACACGTTTTTTAAAAAGCATAAATTATATAACATGGCAAAAAAAAAAATAATACTTACACGTTGAGAACCGCCGACAGTCTCACGACGACTCTGGGAGGCGCTGGGAGAAACCCTCTGGCTCCCAGATGCGAGAGACTAAAAAAATGAAAATAAAAATTAGGATATTGGCAGGTGTTGGCCGCTGTGTGAAGTATGCACTAAATGTTTTTCTATGTGTTGTGTGTACTGTGATGTTGTGTTTATGAGACTGATGCAGGATACTTACGAATTGTGAGCCCACTCCGGGTATCTCTCCACCCCGTCCTTCTTCCTCTGGGAGCTCCTCGTCATCTTCAGATTCCTGTTATTAAAATAACACAATCAAGACATATAGCCCACAGATGGATTGTGGATAGAAAAATTAAAAATACATATTTTTACCGCCAATTCCTGACGATGGGTAGGAGGGCTCCCAGAAGAAGATGTGTCCTGCTGTGGCGGCTCTGGCTCTGGCTGGGAGGGAGGAGATGGCGATGCCGGTGGTGCTGCCGCCCCGCTTCAGCCGCTGCTTCCTCCGCCAACAACGCCATTGCTGCAGCTGCAGCAGCTGTTTGATGTTCTCTGCTGTGGAAGAAACAAAAAGGGACAGTCAATATATTTGTATATTTCTTGGCCCTGTCTGAAAGAAAAACAAGCATGTATTTTTATTGAAATGGGGGGGGTGTAATGTTTACCTTCTTCTGGCTTCCCTCCTTGCCCGCCTCTCCTCCTGTTCTCTTCTATCTACAAGCGCCGCCTCCCCCTCTTGTTGACGTCTTCTACTGTAAAAGTAAAAAGGTACTGTAAATTTGAGAATCCTTGTCCATGGCTGAAATAAAAAACAAACATGTAATTTATAGCAAAATGTGTGCTGTAATACTTACTTTCTCATTGCTATCCTCCTAGCTTGGAGGTCCTCTCCTCCCCTCTGCTGAACTTGGGCTTCAGCCGCTGCCGCCCGGTGAAGTCTTCGGCTGTTGAATAACACAAAAACGGACAGTGAATATATGGGTATTCCTTTGCCCTGGCTGAAACACAAAAAACAAACATGTAAATTAGAGCAAAATGTGTGCTGTAATACTTACTTTCTGCTTGCTAGCCTCCTAGCTTGGAGTTCCTCTCCCCCCCTCTGCTCAACTTGCGCTTCAGCCGCCGCCGCCGCCGCTCGTTGAATTCTTCTGCTGTTAGGACACAAAAAGGGACAGTGAATATATGTGGATTCCTTGTCCCTGGCTGAAAGAGAAAAACAAACATTAAATTTTTAGGGACATGGGGGATGACATTTACTTTCTGCTGGCTTGCCTCCTTGCATCCAGGATCTCCTGCGCCCTTGGATCAGCAGCATCAATTCTTCTGCTGTGAAATTAACAGACCAAAAAAAATTTGTTGATATATTTTGATTGTCCCTGTTTTAAAATATAACATTCAAACAACGACATTATTCCGACCACATGCAATCATTTTTTATAGCCATCAACAGTACCAGGGTAAACCGTATCCCTGGCCAAAAAAAAAAATATATGATAATAAAAACATGGAAATTTCACATAAGAGCATAATTAGCTAAGGTCAGAGGCAGCCAAAAAAAATAACATTGCAACAAAAAGAAAAGTACATCAACATTTGTATACTAAACACAGGAAAATAATAGCAGCATGAGTAGATAAAACCGTGACAAGCCACAAAGAACAAAGATTGCAAACAAAAAAACATTATCATAGTCATACAATTCAACAGACCATGAGTAGATAAAACCATGACAAGCCACAAAGAAAAAATATTGCAAACAAAAAAACATTAGCATAGTCAAACAATTGAACAGACCATGAGTAGATAAAACCATGACAGGCCACAAAGAAAAAATATTGCAAACAAAAAAACATTAGCATAGTCAAACAATTGAACAGACCATGAGTAGATAAAACCATGACAGGCCACAAAGAAAAAATATTGCAAACAAAAAAACATTAGCATAGTCAAACAATTGAACAGACCATGAGTAGATAAAACCATGACAGGCCACAAAGAAAAAATATTGCAAACAAAAAAACATTAGCATAGTCAAACAATTGAACAGACCATGAGTAGATAAAACCATGACAGGCCACAAAGAAAAAAATATTGCAAACAAAAAAACATTAGCATAGTCAAACAATTGAACAGACCATGAGTAGATAAAACCATGACAAGCCACAAAGAAAAAATATTGCAAACAAAAAAACATTAGCATAGTCAAACAATTCAACAGACCATGAGTAGATAAAACCATGACAAGCCAAAAAAATAAAAAAAACCATTGGCAAAAAAAAAATGGAGAGAAACATTACCATAGTAAACACATGCACATTTCCGATAGTAGCATAAAAAACAACGACATAACTGGCCTAAAAAATTAATACTTTTTAAAAAAAAAAAAAAAAAACATTTTGATACACAAATACATCCACATTTCAGATTGTCGCAGGGAGACAAAGCACATCACTGCTAAAAAACAGTACCAGTAGATCTACATTATCAACATTCACAACAATAGCAGTGAATACACAATAAAGTTCCCAAACAAATGCATTTTAAACTCGGGGACCCACCCCATCATCGGCAATTTAATTTCATTAAATACCTGGGGAACCAATCCCCATCACAGAAAAAACATTAAATATATAATGTACCAGGCCACAAAAAATAAACATCAGCTCACACAACATTGGTGACATATGTATTTTACATTTTTGAATTTGGGGGTGGGTGGTTCATATTTACCGTCTGTTTTCCTGGCGCTCCATGGTACGGATCCTGGCTGTGAGTCCGGTGGCTGCGTTGGTGGCTGCGTCGGTGGCTCTCTGTGGCTCTCTGTGGCTCTCTGTGGCTCTCTGTGGCTCTCTGTGGCTGTGTCTGATGTCCCACCCAATGTTTTTTTTATATGTTTGCTGAGGGGTGGTACTTCCTTGTATATGTTTGCTGTGGGCTGGTATATCAATTAACAAACCGGATGCGGCTACCGGATGCGGCGGACGCCGCGATGCGGCGCATTGCGGCGTCCATAGACTTTCATTGTAAAAAGAACCGCATGCGCCGCATCCGGCGCATGCGGCTTTTTCGCCGCAGACAAAAAACGTTACATGCAACGTTTTTTCCAGACACCGTACGGTGACCAGACACCGCATCCGGCACCAACCGGACGCGCCGCAGTGACATGCGGCGCCATGCGGCGCTAATACAAGTCAATGGAAAAAAAAAACCGCATGCGGCGCATACGGTTTTGTGATGCGGCGCTGCTAAAAAATGCCGGGGGCGCCGCAAGGGGAAAAACGGATGTGTGAAACCAGCCTAATCAGATCAGTTGGTCCACAAAAGCAATTTGTACACTGCCATTGGCAGGCAGCTGTGCTACTCCAGCATATTAATTGCCTCCTTATCAAAGTCAGGCAGCAGCCTAGTAATCAGATCAGTTGTTTAATACAAGCAATTTTTAAACTGTCACTGGCAGGCACCTCAGCTACACCACCAAAATATTTGCCACTTTTTCACAGTCAGCCAGCCTACTAATCAGATGTGATGCTCCACCCAAGCAATTTGTACACTGTCAGTGTCAGGTAGCTGTGCTACTCTGCCAAATGAAATGCCCCCTTAGCAAAGTCAACCAACCTACTAATCAGAACTGGTGCTCCACTCAAGCAATTTGTACACTGTCAGTGGCAGGCAGCTGTGCTAATCCAGCAAATTAATTGCCTCCTTATCACAGTCAGGCAGGCAGTCTACTAATCAGATCAGATGGTCCACACAAGCAATTTGCACCCGGTCACTGGCAGGCAGCTGTGCTACTCCCCCAAATGAATTGCCCCATTATCACAGTCAGACAGCCCACTAATCAGATGTAATGCTCCACTCAAGCAATTTGTACATTTTTAGAGTAAAGGGTATGCCACACTAAACAATATCGCTAACGGGATCGCTAAAAAACGTCACTATTTAGCGATCCCGTTAGCGATATTGTTCAGTGCGGCAGCTTCCAGCGACGAGCTTCCTGCTGTGATCTCGCTCGTCGCTGGAATCGTTCCGGACCCTATTTTCTCGTCGGCGCTCCCGCTGGGTAAGTATCTAATCGCTGTGTGGCACCTTTTCTTAGCGATTTAGCGGTACTTTTGTACCGCTAAAGTCGTTAAGAAGATCGCTAACGGCGATAGCGTCGTTAACTATATCGCTAAATGTGGCCGCATTTAGCGATATAGAAACAATCCCGCTAGCGATCGCATTAGTATGCGTCGTTATCGTGATCGCTAGCGGGATTGTTTAGTGTGGCAGTACCTTTAGGCAGCTGTGCTAATCCACCAAATTAATTGCCCCCTTCTCACAGTCAGACAGCCTACTAATCAGATGTGATGCTCCACTCAAGCAATTTGCACACTGTTAGTGTCAGGCAGCTGTGCTACTTCACCAAATTAATTGCCCTCTTATCACAGTCGGACAGCCTACTAATCAGATGTGATGCTCCACTCAAGCAATTTGTACACTGTCAGTGTCAGGCAGCTGTGCTACTCCACCAAATGAATTGCCCCTTTATCAAAGTCAGACAATCTGCTAATCAGATGTGAAGCTTCAATAAAGCAATTTGCACACTGTCAGTGTCAGGCAGCTGTGCTACTCCACCAAAATAATTGCCCACTTATCACAGTCAGGCAGTCTTCTAATCAGATGTGATGCTCCACCCAAGCAATTTGTACACTGTCAGTGTCAGGCAGCTGTGCTACTCCACCAAATTAATTGCCCCCTTCTCACAGTCAGGCAGCCTACTAAACAGATGTGATGCTCCACTCAAGCAATTTGTACACTGTCAGTGTCAGGCAGCTGTGCTACTCCACCAAATGAATTGCCCCTTTATCAAAGTCAGACAATCTGCTAATCAGATGTGAAGCTTCAATAATAGCAATTTGCACACTGTCAGTGTCAGGCAGCTGTGCACACTCCACCAAATTAATTGCCCCCTTATCACAGTCAGGCAGCCTACTAATCAGATGTGATGCTCCACTCAAGCAATTTATACCCTTTCAGTGGCAGGCAGCTGTGCTACTCCAGCAAATTAATTGCCTCCTTATCCCAGGCAGGAAGCCTCCTAATAAGATCATTTGGTCCACACAAGCAATTTGTATACTATCACTGGCAGGAAGCTCAGCTTCTCAACTAAATTAATTGCCCCTTTATCACAGTCAGGTAGCCTTCTAATCAGATGTAATTCTCCACCCAAGCAATTTGTACACTGTCAGTGGAAGGCAGCTGTGTTACTCCACCAAATGAATCACCCCCTTATCACAGTCATACAGCCTACTAATCAGATATGATGCTCCACTCAAGCAATTTGTACACTGTCAGTGCAGGCAGCTGTGCTACTCCACCAAATTATTGCCAACTTATCACATTCAGGCAGCCTACTAATCAGATGTGATTCTCCATCCAAGCAATTTGTACACTGTCAGTGGCAGACGGCTGTACTACTCCACCAAATTACTTGCCCCCTTACCACATCAAGCAGCCTACTAAACAGATGTGATGCTCCACCAAAGCAATTTGTACACTGTCAGTGTCATGCAGCTGTGCTACTCCTCGAAATTAATTGCCTTCTTACCACAGTCAGGTAGGCTACTAATCATACCAGATGGTCCAAACAAGCAATTTGTACACTGTCAGTGGCAGGCAGCTGTGCTACTCCAGCAAATTAATTGCTTCCTTTTCAAAATCAGGAAGCAGCCTACTAATCAAATCAGTTGTTTCACATAAGCAATTTTTACACTGTCACTGGCAGGCACCTCAGCTACTACATCAAATTATTACCACTTTATCACAATCAGGCAGCCTACTAATCAGATGTGATGCTCCACCCAAGCAATTTGTACACTGTCAGTGTCAGGCAGCTGTGCTACTCCACCAAATTAATTGCCCCTTCCACAGTCAGACAGCCTACTAATCAGATGTAATGCTCCACTCAAGCAATTTGTACACTGTCAGTGTCAGGCAGCTGTGCTACTCCACCAAATTAATTGCCCCTTATAACAGTCAGACAGCCTACTAATCAGATGTGATGCTCCACTCAAGCAATTTGTACACTGTAAGTGACAGGCAGCTGTGCTTCTCCAGCAAATTAATTGCCTCCTTATCACAGTCAGGCAGGCAGCCTACTAATCAGATCAGATGGTCCACACAAGCAATTTGTACACTGTCACTGCAGGCAGCTGTGCTACTCCACCAAATTAATTGCCCCATTATCAAAGTCAGACAACCTGCTAATCAAATGTGATGCTTCAATAAAGCAATTTGTACACTGTCAGTGTCAGGCAGCTGTGCTACTCCAACAAATTAATTGCCTCCTTATCACAGTCAGGCAGGCAGCCTACTAATCAGATCAGATGGTCCACACAAGCAATTTGTACACTGTCAGTGACAGGTAGCTGTACTACTCTACGAAATGAATTGCCCCCTTATCAAAGTCAGCCAACCTACTAATCAGAAGTGATGCTCCACTCAAGCAATTTGTACACTGTCAGTGTCAGGCAGCTGTGCTACTCCATCAAATTAATTGCCTCCTTATCACAGTCAGGCAGGCAGCCTACTAATCAGATCAGATGGTCCACACAAGCAATTTGTACACTGTCAGTGACTGGTAGCTGTGCTACTCTACCAAATGAATTGCCCCCTTATTAAAGCCAGCCAACCTACTAATCAAAAGTGATGCTCCACTCAAGCAATTTGTACACTGTCAGTGGCAGGCAGCTGTGCTACTCCAGCAAATTAATTGCCTCCTTATCACAGTCAGGCAGGCAGAATACTAATCAGATCAGATGGTCCACACAAGCAATTCGTACCCTGTCACTGGCAGGCAGCTGTGCTACTCCACCAAATGAATTGCCCCATTATCACAGTCAGACAGCCCACTAGGGTTGAGCATTCCGATACCAAAACCCCATTCCGATACCTGAAATCCAATGTAAGTCTATGGGAACAAAATATCGGAAGTTAAAACTTCCGATATTTTGTTCCCATAGACTTACATTGGATTTCAGGTATCGGAATGGGGTTTTGGTATCGGAATGCTCAACCCTACAGCTCACTAATCAGATGTGATGCTCCTCTCAAGCAATTTGTACATTTTTAGAGTCAGGCAGCTGTGCTACTCCACCAAATGAATTGCCCTCTTATCACAGTCGGACAGCCTACTAATCAGATGTGATGCTCCACTCAAGCAATTTGTACACTGTCAGTGGCAGGCAGCTGTGCTACTCCACCAAATGAATTGCCCCTTATCACAGTCAGGCAGGCAGCCTACTAATCAGATCAGTTGGTCCACACAAGCAATTTGTACACTGTCAGTGGCAGGCAGCTGTGCTACTTCACTAAATGAATTGCCCCCTTATCACAGTCAGACAGCATACTAATCAAATGTGATGCTCCACTCTAGCAATTTGTACACTGTCAGTGGCAGGCAGATGTGCTACTCCACCAAATAAATTGCCCCCTTATCACAGTCAGACAGCCTACTAATCAGATCAGATGGTCCACACAAGCAATTTGTACACTGTAAGTGTCAGGCAGCTGTGCTTCTCCAGCAAATTATTGCCTTCTTATCCCTGTCAGGCAGGCAGCCTACTAATCAGATCACTTGGTCCACACAATCAATTTGTACACTGTCACTGGCAGGCAGATGTGCTACTCCAACAAATGAATTGCCCCCTTATCACTGTCAGACAGCCTACTAATCAGATCAGATGGTCCACACAAGCAATTTGTACACTGTAAGTGTCAGGCAGCTGTGCTACTCCACCAAATGAATTACCACCTTTTCACAGTCAGACAGCCTACTAATCAGATGTCATACTCCACTCAAGCAATTTGTACACTGTCATTGGCAGGCGGCTATGCTACTCCACCAAATTACTTGCCCCCTTATCACATTCAGGCAGCCTACTAATCAGATGTGATGCTCCACCCAAGCAATTTGTACACTGTCAGTGTCTGGCAGCTGTGATACTCCACAAAATGAATTGCCCCCTTATCACAGTCAGACAGCCTGCTAATCAAATGTGATGCTCCACTCAAGCAATTTGCACACTGTCAGTATCAGGCAGCTGTGCTATTCCACCAAATGAATTGCCCCCTTATCACAGTCAGACAGCTTTACTAATCAGATCAGATGGTCCACACAAGCAATTTATACAGTCAGTTGCTGGCAGCTGTGCTACTCCAGCAAATGAATTGCCCCCTTATCATAGTCAGGCAGGCAGCCTACTAATCAGATCAGATGGTCCACACAAGCAGTTTGTACACTGTCACTGGCAGGCAGCTCAGCTACACAACCAAATGAAATTCCCCTTCATCACAGTCAGGCAGCCTCCTAATCAGATGTGATTCTCCCCCCAAGCAATTTGTACACTGTCAGTGGCAGGCAGCTGTACTACTCCTCCAAATGAATTGTCCACTTATCACAGTCAGGCAGGCAGCCTACTATTCAGATGTGATGCTCCATCCAAGCAATTTGTACACTGTCAGTGACAGGCAGCTGTTCTACTCCTCGAAATTAATTGCCTCCATACCACAGTCAGGCAGCCTACTAATCAGATGTGAAATCACAGTCAGACAGCCTCTTAATAAGATGTGATGCCCCATTCAAGCAATTTGTACACTGTCAGTGGCAGGCAGCTGTGCTATCCACCAAATGAATTGCCCTCTTATCACAGTCAGGCAGGCTACAAATCAGATCAGATGGTCCACCCAAGCAATTTGTACACTGTCAGTGACAGGCAACTGTGCTACTCCTCGAAATTAATTGCCTCCATACCACAGTCAGGCAGCCTACTAATCAGATGTGAAGCTCCACCCAAGCAATTTGTACACTGTCAGTGGCAGACAGCTGTGCTACTCCACCAAATTAATTTCCCCCTTATCACTGTCAGACAGCCTCTTAATCAGATGTGATGCCCCATTCAAGCAATTTGTACACTGTCAGTGGCAGGCAGCTGTGCTATCCACCAAATGAATTGCCCTCTTATCACAGTCAGGCAGGCTACTAATCAGATCAGATGGTCCACACAAGCAATTTGTACACTTGCAGTGTCGGGTGTTGTGAATGAGTTTGAGATGAGTTCTGAGCAGAGGCTTCCTCTGGTGGTTACAAGCGGTGCTGGTCTGTCCAATGAAGATTGTGAGGACTGGGAATCAGGTGTTACTGACTGGTCTTATATAAGGGAGTCACCTTCCCATCAGGGTTGCCGGTGATCAATTGTTCTGGTCTCAATCCTTGAATCCTTTTTCCCTTGTAGCCTGCTGTGTCGTGTCTGCATCTCCTGCTATCAGATAAGACATTTTCTTCTTTTTTTTTTGTGCTATATTTTTGCATTTTGTCCTGCACTTCTGTGGGGGCCTTCAGGGTCCCCTCCGGGGGCTTTTGCCCTCTCAGTTTAGTTCAGCCACTGATGTTTGTACTTTTGCTTTTTCCAGTTTTTTCAGTGGCTGCTGTTTTGATTTTGTTACACCAGAGAACTAATTTAGGTGGTAGAGGTCGTGTGATCTCAGGTGTTTTTGAAATTAGTAGAGTTGGTGCTTTTCAGGGTTTTCTGGGATTGCAGTAAGTACCCTTCCTATCCTTTTCTATTTAGTTAGTTTGGGCCCCAGCGTTTGCTCATACTATTTTCTTTCTGTGTCAGTATTTCATCTTGTCTAACCGCCATTACATGTTTGGGGGCTTTCTATTATCTTTGGGGTTCTGCTCCGGGGCAGATAGCTTTCTTATTTCTATCTTTAGGTGTAATTAGTTTCTCAGGCTGTGACGAGGCGTCTAGGACCAACGTAGGAACGCTCCACGGCTTCCTCTAGTTGTTGTGGTTAGTCAGGGTACTGCAATCTCATAGATTCCAACTGCTCTGGTGTATTTCCTTTTTACCTGCACTCCTCAGCTACCGAAACATAACAGTCGGGCAGCTGTGCTATTCCACCAAATGAATTGCCCCCTTATCACAGTCAGGCTGGCAGCCTACTAATCAGATATGTTGGTCCACATTTGCAATTTGTACACTGTCAGTGGCAGGCAGCTGTGCTACTCCCCAAAATGAATTGCCCCCCTTATAACAGTCAGATAGCCTACTAATCAGATGTGATGCCCCACTCAAGCAATTTGTACACTGTCAGTGGCAGGCAGCTGGGCTACTCCACCAAATTAAATGCCCCCTTACCACAGTCAGGCAGGCTACTAATCAGTTCAGATGGTTAGGCATCTGTGCTACTCCACCAAATGAATTGCCCCCTTATCACAGCCAGGCAGGCAGCCTACTAATCAGATCAGTTGGTCCACAAAAGCAATTTGTACACTGTCAGTGGCAGTCAACTGTTCTACTCAAGCAAATTAATTGCCTCCTTATCAAAGTCAGGCAGCAGCCTACTAATCAGATTAGTTGTTTCACACAAGCAGTTTTTACACTGTCACTAGCAGGCACCTCAGCAACTCCACCAAATTATTTGCCACTTTATCACAGTCAGGCAGCCTATTAATCAGATGTGATGCTCCACACAAGTAATTTGTACACTGTCAGTGTCAGGCAGCTTTGCTACTCCACCAAATGAATTGCCCCCTTATCACAGTCAGGCAGGCAGCATACAAATCAGATCAGGTGGTCCACACTAGCAATTTGTACACTGTCAGTGGCAGGCAGCTGTGCTACTCTAGCAAATTAATTGCCCCTTTATCACAGTCAGACAGCCTACTAATCAGATCAGATGGTCCACACAAGCAATTTGTTCACTGTAAGTGTCAGGCAGCTGTGCTACTCCACCAAATTAATTGCCCACTTATCACAGTCAGGCAGACTACTAATCAGATGTGATGCTCCACCAAAGCAACTTGTACACTGTCAATGTCAGGCAGCTGTGCTACTCCACCAAATTAATTGCACCCTTATGACAGTCAGACAGTCTGCTAATCAGATGTGATTCTCCACTCAAGCAATTTGTACACTGTCAGTGTCAGGCAGCTGTGCTACTCCAGCAAATCAATTGCTCCCTTATCCCTGGCAGGCAGCCTACTAATCAGATCAGATGGTCCCCACAAGCAATTTGTACACTGTCACTGGCAGGCAGCTCAGCTTCTCAACCAAATTAAATGCCCCTTTATCACAGTCAGGCAGCCTCCTAATCAGATGTGATTCTCCCCCCAAGCAATTTGTACACTGTCAGTGACAAGCAGCTGTGCTACTCCTCCAAATGAATTGCCCCTTATTTTAGTCAGACAGCCTACTAATCAGAAGTGATGCTTCATCCAAGCAATTTGTACACTGTCAGTGGCAGGCAGCTGTGCTACTCCAGCAAATTAATTGCCTCCTTATCACAGTGAGTCAGGCAGCCTACTATTCAGTTGTGATGCTCCATCCAAGCAATTTGTACACTGTCAGTGTCAGGCAGCTGTGCTACTCCTCCAAATTAATTGCCTCCTTGCCACACTTAGGCAGGCTACTAATCAGATCAGATGTGCTGCTCCAGCAAATTAATTGCTTCCTTATCAAAGTCAGACAGCAGCCTACTAATCAGATCAGTTGTTTTACACAAGCAATTTTTACACTGTCATTGGCAGGCACCTCAGCTACTACACCAAATTTATTGACACTTTATCACAGTCAGGCAGCCTACTAATCAGATGTGATGCTCCACCCAAGCAATTTGTACACTGTCAGTCAGGCAGCTGTGCTACTCCACCAAATGAATTGCCCCCTTATCACAGTCGGGCAGGCAGCCTGCTAATCAGATCAGTTGGTCCACAAAAGCAATTTGTACACTGCCATTGGGAGGCAGCTGTGCTACTCCAGCATATTAATTGCCTCCTTATCAAAGTCAGGCAGCAGCCTAGTAATCAGATCAGTTGTTTAATACAAGCAATTTTTAAACTGTCACTGGCAGGCACCTCAGCTACACCACCAAAGTATTTGCCACTTTTTCACAGTCAGCCAGCCTACTAATCAGATGTGATGCTCCACTCAAGCAATTTGTACACTGTCAGTGGCAGGCAGCTGTGCTACTCCAGCAAATTAATTGCCTCCTTATCACAGTCAGGCAGGCAGTCTACTAATCAGATCAGATGGTCCACACAAGCAAATTGCACCCTGTCACTGGCAGGCAGCTGTGCTACTCCCCCAAATGAATTGCCCCATTATCACAGTCAGACAGCCCACTAATCAGATGTGATGCTCCGCTCAAGCAATTTGTACATTTTTAGAGTCAGGCAGCTGCGCTACTCCACCAAATTAATTGCCCAGTTATCACAATCAGGCAGCCTACTAATCAGATGTGATCCTCCACCCAAGCAATTTGCACACTGTCAGTGTCAAACAGCTGTGCTAATCCACCAAATTAATTACCCCTTCTCACAGTCAGACAGCCTACTAATCATATGTGATGCTCCACTCAAGCAATTTGTACACTGTTAGTGTCAGGCAGCTGTGCTACTTCACCAAATTAATTGCCCTCTTATCACAGTCAGACAGCCTACTAATCAGATGTGATGCTCCACTCAAGCAATTTGTACACTGTCAGTGTCAGGCAGCTTTGCTACTCCACCAAATGAATTGCCCCCTTATCACAGTCAGGCAGGCAGCATACAAATCAGATCAGGTGGTCCACACTAGCAATTTGTACACTGTCAGTGGCAGGCAGCTGTGCTACTCTAGCAAATTAATTGCCCCTTATCACAGTCAGACAGCCTACTAATCAGATCAGATGGTCCACACAAGCAATTTGTTCACTGTAAGTGTCAGGCAGCTGTGCTACTCCACCAAATTAATTGCCCACTTATCACAGTCAGGCAGACTACTAATCAGATGTGATGCTCCACCCAAGCAACTTGTACACTGTCAATGTCAGGCAGCTGTGCTAATCCACCAAATTACTTGCCAACTTATCACATACAGGCAGCCTACTAATCAGATGTGATTCTCCATCCAAGCAATTTGTACACTGTCAGTTTCAGGCAGCTGTGCTACTACACCAAATGAATTGCCCCTTTATCACATTCAGGCAGCCTACTAATCAGATGTGATGCTCCGCTCAAGCAATTTGTACACTGTCAGTAGCAGGCAGCTGTGCTACTCCACCAAATGAATTACCCACTTATCACACTCAGACAGCCTACTAATCAGATGTGATGCTCCTCTCAAGCAATTTGTACACTGTCAGTGGCAGACGGCTGTACTACTCCACCAAATTACTTGCCCCCTTATCACATTCAAGCAGCCTACTAAACAGATGTGATGCTCCACCAAAGCAATTTGTACACTGTCAGTGTCAGGCAGCTGTGCTACTCCTCGAAATTAATTGCCTCCTTACCACAGTCAGGTAGTCTACTAATCATATCAGATGGTCCAAACAAGCAATTTGTACACTGTCAGTGGCAGGCAGCTGTGCTACTCCAGCAAATTAATTGTTTCCTTATCAAAATCAGTAAGCAGCCTAATAATCAAATCAGTTGTTTCACATAAGCAATTTTTACACTGTCACTGGCAGGCACCTCAGCTACTACATCAAATTTATTACCACTTTATCACAATCAGGCAGCCTACTAATCAGATGTGATGCTCCACCCAAGCAATTTGTACACTGTCAGTGTCAGGCAGCTGTGCTACTCCACCAAATTAATTGCCCCCTTCTCACAGTCAGACAGCCTACTAATCAGATGTAATGCTCCACTCAAGCAATTTGTACACTGTCAGTGTCAGGCAGCTGTGCTACTCCACCAAATTAATTGCCCCCTTATTACAGTCAGACAGCCTACTAATCAGATGTGATGCTCCACTCAAGCAATTTGTACACAGTCAGTGGCAGGCAGCTGTGCTACTCCTGTTAATTAATTGCCCCCTTATCACAGTCAGACAGCCTACTAATCAGATGTGATGCTCCACTCAAGCAATTTGTACACTGTCAGTGACAGGCAGTTGTGCTTCTCCAGCAAATTAATTGCCTCCTTATCACAGTCAGGCAGGCAGCCTACTAATCAGATCAGATGGTCCACACAAGCAATTTGTACACTGTCACTGACAGGCAGCTGTGCTACTCCACCAAATGAATTGCCCCATTATCAAAGTCAGACAACCTGCTAATCAAATGTGATGCTTCAATAAGCAATTTGTACACTGTCAGTGTCAGGCAGCTGTGCTACTCCAACAAATTAATTGCCTCCTTATCACAGTCAGGCAGGCAGCCTACTAATCAGATCAGATGGTCCACACAAGCAATTTGTACACTGTCAGTGACAGGTAGCTGTGCTACTCTACCAAATGAATTGCCCCCTTATCAAAGTCAGCCAACCTACTAATCAGAAGTGATGCTCCATTCAAGCAATTTGTACACTGTCAGTGGCAGGCAGCTGTGCTACTCCAGCAAATTAATTGCCTCCTTATCACAGTCAGGCAGGCAACCTACTAATTAGATCAGATGGTCCACACAAGCAATTCGTACCCTGTCACTGGCAGGCAGCTGTGCTACTCCACCAAATGAATTGCCCCATTATCACAGACAGACAGCCCACTAGGGTTGAGCATTCCGATACCAAAACCCCATTCCGATACCTGAAATCCAATGTAAGTCTATGGGAACAAAATATCGGAAGTTTTTACATTGGATTTCAGGTATCGGAATGGGGTTTTGGTATCGGAATGCTCAACCCTACAGCCCACTAATCAGATGTGATGCTCCTCTCAAGCAATTTTTACATTTTTAGAGTCAGGCAACTGTGCTACTCCACCAAATTAATTGCCCTCTTATCACAGTCGGACAGCCTTCTAATCAGATGTGATGCTAAATCCAAGCAATTTGTACACTGTCAGTGGCAGGCAGCTGTGCTACTCCACCAAATAAATTGCCCCCTTATCACAGTCAGGCAGGCAGCCTACTAATCAGATCAGTTGGTCCACACAAGCAATTTGTACACTGTCAGTGGCAGGCAGCTGTGCTACTTCACTAAATGAATTGCCCCCTTATCACAGTCAGACAGCCTACTAATCAGATGTGATGCTCCACTCTAGTAATTTGTACACTGTCAGTGGCAAGCAGCTGTGCTACTCCACCAAATTAATTGCCTACTTAACACAGTCAGGCAGGCTACAAATTAGATCAGTTGGTCCACAAAAGCAATTTGTACACTGTCACTGGCAGGCAGATGTGCTACTCCACCAAATAAATTGCCCCCTTATCACAGTCAGACAGCCTACTAACCAGATCAGATGGTCCACACAAGCAATTTGTACACTGTAAGTGTCAGGCAGCTGTGCTACTCCAGCAAATTATTGCCTTCTTATCCCTGTCAGGCAAGCAGCCTACTAATCAGATCACTTGGTCCACACAATCAATTTGTACACTGTCACTGGCAGGCAGATGTGCTACTCCAACAAATGAATTGCCCCCTTATCACTGTCAGACAGCCTACTAATCAGATCAGATGGTCCACACAAGCAATTTGTACACTGTAAGTGTCAGGCAGCTGTGCTACTCCACCAAATGAATTACCCCCTTTTCACAGTCAGACAGCCTACTAATCAGATGTCATACTCCACTCAAGCAATTTGTCCACTGTCATTGGCAGGCGGCTATGCTACTCCACCAAATTACTTGCCCCCTTATCACATTCAGGCAGCCTACTAATCAGATGTGATGCTCGACCCAAGCAATTTGTACACTGTCAGTGTCTGGCAGCTGTGATACTCCACCAAATGAATTGCCCCCTTATCACAGTCAGACAGCCTGCTAATCAAATGTGATGCTCCACTCAAGCAATTTGCACACTGTCAGTATCAGGCAGCTGTGCTATTCCACGAAATGAATTGCCCCCTTATCATAGTCAGGCAGGCAGCCTACTAATCAGATCAGATGGTCCACACAAGCAATTTGTACACTGTCACTGGCAGGCAGCTCAGCTACACAACCAAATGAAATTCCCCTTTATCACAGTCAGGCAGCCTCCTAATCAGATGTGATTCTCCCCCCAAGCAATTTGTACACTGTCAGTGGCAGGCAGCTGTACTACTCCTCCAAATGAATTGCCCACTTATCACAGTCAGGCAGGCAGCCTACTATTCAGATGTGATGCTCCATCCAAGCAATTTGTACACTGTCAGTGACAGGCAGCTGTGCTACTCCTCGAAATTAATTGCCTCCATACCACAGTCAGGCAGCCTACTAATCAGATGTGAAGCTCCACCCAAGCAATTTGTACACTGTCAGTGGCAGGCAGCTGTGCTACTCCACCAAATTAATTTCCCCCTTATCACAGTCAGACAGCCTCTTAATCAGATGTGATGCCCCATTCAAGCAATTTGTACACTGTCAGTGGCAGGAAGCTTTGCTATCCACCAAATGAATTGCCCCCTTATCACAGTCAGGCAGGCTACTAATCAGATCAGATGGTCCACACAAGCAATTTGTACACTGGCAGTGTCAGGCAGCTGTGCTATTCCACCAAATGAATTGCCACCTTATCACAGTCAGGCTGGCAGCCTACTAATCAGATATGTTGGTCCACACTCGCAATTTGTACACTGTCAGTGGCAGGCAGCTGTGCTACTCCATCAAATTAATTGCCTCCTTACCACAGTCAGGCAGGCTACTAATCAGATCAGATGGTCCACACAAGCAATGTGTACACTGTCAGTGTCAGGCATCTGTGCTACTCCACCAAATGAATTGCCCCCTTATCACAGTCAGGCAGGCAGCCTACTAATCAGATCAGATGGTCCACACAAGCAATGTGTACACTGTCAGTGTCAGGCATCTGTGCTACTCCACCAAATGAATTGCCTCCTTATCAAAGTCAGGCAGCAGCCTACTAATCAGATTAGTTTTTTTCACACAAGCAGTTTTTACACTGTCACTGGCAGGCACCTCAGCTACTCCACCAAATTATTTGCCACTTTATCACAGTCAGGCAGCCTATTAATCAGATGTGATGCTCCACACAAGTAATTTGTACACTGTCAGTGTCAGGCAGCTTTGCTACTCCACCAAATGAATTGCCCCTTATCACAGTCAGGCAGGCAACATAGAAATCAGATCAGGTGGTCCACACTAGCAATTTGTACACTGTCAGTGGCAGGCAGCTGTGCTACTCTAGCAAATTAATTGCCCCCTTATCACAGTCAGACAGCCTAGTAATCAGATCAGATGGTCCACACAAGCAATTTGTTCACTGTAAGGCTGGTTTCACACATCCGGCGGGCGCCTAAACGGCGCCCCCGGCATTTAGCCGCAGCGCCGCATGTGAAAAGCTTTCACACATCCGGCGGCCAAAATGCGGTTTTTTGCCGGATGGTTTCTGATGCTTGGAGAGATAAGAAACCATCCGGCAAAAAAAAAAAAACGTTACATGCAGCGTTTTTTCCGGACGCCGCAATGTACATTTGCGCCGCATCCGGACAAAACCGCATGCAACGCATTGACATGCGGCGCCATGCGGCGCTAATGCATGTCAATGCGAAAAAAGCCGCATGCGGCGCATCAGATTTTCAGATGCGGCGCTGCGGGAAAATTCCGGGGGCGCCGCATGGCGCCCGCCGGATGTGTGAAACCAGCCTTAGTGTGTGAAACCAGTGTCAGGCAGTTGTGCTACTCCACCAAATTAATTGCCCACTTATCACAGTCAGGCAGACTACTAATCAGATGTGATGCTCCACCCAAGCAACTTGTACACTGTCAATGTCAGGCATCTGTGCTACTCCACCAAATTAATTGCACCCTTATCACAGTCAGACAGTCTGCTAATCAGATGTGATTCTCCACTCAAGCAATTTGTACACTGTCTGTGTCAGGCAGCTGTGGTACTCCAGCAAATCAATTGCTCCCTTATCCCAGGCAGGCAGCCTACTAATCAGATCTGATGGTCCCCACAAGCAATTTGTACACTGTCACTGGCAGGCAGCTCAGCTTCTCAACCAAATTAAATGCCCCTTTATCACAGTCAGGCAGCCTCCTAATCAGATGTGATTCTCCCTCCAAGCAATTTGTACACTGTCAGTGGCAGGCAGCTGTGCTACTCCTCCAAATGAATTGCCCCTTATTTTAGTCAGACAGCCTACTAATCAGAAGTGATGCTTCATCCAAGCAATTTGTACACTGTCAGTGGCAGGCAGCTGTGCTACTACAGGAAATTAATTGCCTACTTATCACAGTCAGTCAGGCAGCCTACTATTCAGTTGTGATGCTCCATCCAAGCAATTTGTACACTGTCAGTGTCAGGCAGCTGTGCTACTCCTCCAAATTAATTGCCTCCTTGCCACAGTTAGCAGGCTACTAATCAGATCAGATGTGCTGCTCCAGCACATTAATTGCTTCCTTATCAAAGTCAGACAGCAGCCTACTAATCAGATCAGTTGTTTCACACAAGCAATTTTTACACTGTCATTGGCAGGCACCTCAGCTACTACACCAAATTTATTGCCACTTTATCACAGTCAGGCAGCCTACTAATCATATGTGATGCTCCACCCAAGCAATTTGTACACTGTCAAGGGTATGCCACACTAAACAATATCGCTAACGGGATCGCTAAAAAACGTCACTATTTAGCGATCCTGTTAGCGATGTTGTTCAGTGCGGCAGCTTCCAGCGACGAGCTTCCTGCTGTGATCTCGCTCGTCGCTGGAATCGTTCCGGACCCTATTTTCTCGTCGGCGCTCCCGCTGGGTAAGTATCTAATCGCTGTGTGGCACCTTTTCTTAGCGATTTAGCGGTACTTTTGTACCGCTAAAGTCGTTAAGAAGATCGCTAACGGCGATAGCGTCGTTAACTATATCGCTAAATGCGGCAGCATTTAGCGATATAGAAACAATCCCGCTAGCGATCGCATTAGTATGCGTCGTTATTGTGATCGCTAGCGGGATTGTTTAGTGTGGCAGAACCTTCAGTCAGGCAGCTGTGCTACTCCACCAAATGAATTGCCCCCTTATCACAGTTGGGCAGGCAGCCTACTAATCAGATCATTTGGTCCACAAAAGCAATTTGTACACTGCCATTGGCAGGCAGCTGTGCTACTCCAGCATATTAATTGCCTCCTTATCAAAGTCAGGCAGCAGCCTAGTAATCAGATCAGTTGTTTAATGCAAGCATTTTTTAAACTGTCACTGGCAGGCACCTCAGCTACACCACCAAAATATTTGCCACTTTTTCACAGTCAGCCAGCCTACTGTTATAATCTGCTACAAGCACTAAGGAAAGGTGGGAATTCTGTCCCTACAATAGGACTGAGCTGGATCCCTACGATGTAACGGGGAACCTGATCCTGCGACCAGACCCGCTAAAGTCCTCAGCTAGTCTGAACGAAGACCTATAGTTGTGAGGGAGGAATCCCTACAAGATCTAGGGACTGGGTGAAAAGGTGGACACCTCCTAACAGAAATTGTAGCAGGGAAAATAAAACAGAAATCAAATACTAAGAGATCCTAAGATCAAGCAAAACTGACAGAGTAAGGCACCTAAGCACCCGGCTAGCTTAAGAGTAGATAATACAATGAAGTCCAGCAAAGCCAGACGGGCGGAGCCAGACTAAATAGGGAAAAAAGGTCATGTGACAGCAAACTGAAACAAAATCTGACAAGAGGGTTATAACAGTACCCTCCCTTCAAAGAGGATCCTCCGGATCCCCTATGACTTAGGCTTATCCGGAAATCTCTTGTGAAACGCTCTGACAAGTCTAGACGCAGAAACATCATCCGCCCTCACCCATGAGTTATCCTCGGGTCCATAACCCTTCCAATCGACGAGGTACTGCAAACCCCCTCTTATACCGTCTAGAATTTAGGATGCGGGAAATCTCAAAATTGCCCGTCTTCCACCACCAGGGGAACAGTGGCCGAGACGTCTCCATCTGAGACCTCAGCTTTTTTCAAGAGAGAAACATGAAACACCGGATTAATCTTCCAGGAGGTAGGAAGCTCCAACTTAACAGCAGATTGGTTAATAACCTGAAGCACCTTAAAGGGCCCTACAAACTTGGGACCCAATTTCTTAGACGGAATCCTCAAGCACAGATTCTTAGAGGACAACCAAACCATGTCACCAATAGCAAACAAAACCTCTTGTCGTTTTCTATCAAAATACACTTTGGATCTTTTGTTAGCCTCCTGAAGATTACCACGCACATCAGTCCAAACTCTCTCCAAAACACCAGAAAAGTTCTCCTCTTCAGGTACAGCCGATCCCAACTTGGAAAATGACCCAAATGACGGATGTCTCCCAGAACAACAAAAAAAAAGGCGAACAACCAGCAGAAGCGGATGTATGGTTGTTAAGAGCAAACTCAGCAAGTGGCAGAAACTCAGACCACCCCTCTTGATTATCAGTCACAAAATAACGCAAAAACTGCTCAACATCCTGGTTTTTCCTTTCTGTCTGGCCATTAGACTCAGGATGATGTCCGGATGAAAACGACAAATGAACTCCCAACCTGTCACAAAAGGCGCGCCAAAAACGAGCCACAAACTGAGGTCCCCTATCAGAAACAATGTCAGTCGGAACACCATGTAGTCTGACTATTTCCTTGACAAAGGCCTTAGCGAGAGTCTTAGCGCAGGGCAGTTTGATGAAAGGA
>JARQOD010010113.1:0-28583 GCA_033576555.1 Oophaga sylvatica | reverse complement strand
TGGAGAAACCCAAGGGACCTGTTGTAAGTCGAGATTGGTTGGGAATAAAGCTAAACCCTGGGTCTCCTAGCGATACACCCGATCCCGACAACGTCAGGATCGTGGTGTTCGCTATGATGCTGTGATCCCAAAAGGCAGTCAGGCAGCGTCAGGACGCGACACTGGGGTAAAAAGCTTTGTTACCAGCTTGTACGTTGGATCCCGGCCCCCCGATGCGGGAGTGGAACCAAGGTACACATGGGTTTCCAGGCGCTGCGCGGTGCTGGAAACCCGTGTGTCCTTGGTTCCCAGCCCTGCTCGGGCGTGGTACCCAAAGGTAACGGGTTTCCAGGAAAGCCGCGCCTAAAAACCCGCTGTGTACCGGTACCGGGGATCGGGTCTCCGCCGTACCGCAGCGAGGGTTGCGTCGGGGGCCAGCGATAAAAAAAAATTGTCTGCATTTCAGCGACAATCACGATCCCAGCGGGGGGCTGTCGTGTAAATGTCACCCCGCGTATCGCTGGGGAGACGCTGCTGCGCCCCAAAAATTTGTGATTTCGCAGCGATTGTAGCGAGACGGGTGTGAGGGGGGGGTTTAAGAGTGGCTTTAAGAGCCATTCCTGCTCTTGCATATGTGTCTCTGCAGATTCAACATTTTTTACAAACCTGTACTTTACATAAGACACATGATCAAATTAAAAAAATCTGCACCCTGCTGCTAAAGTGCGGTTGGGGTAGTCAGGAGAACAGTTTGGGTTTTACAGAAAGATCCCCCAAGGGTGCTTTGCACAAAGTTTTCCTTTGGAAACCCTAAGAGATGTCGGGTTTTTACATACATTTCCCTTTTAAAATGCCTTAGAACTTTTAATCAACATCCCTGGGTGATTGATGGCCCTTTTTAAGGTGCTCATAACGAATTTTAAAAACCTGCTGTTGTTATGCCCCGTAAAATGTGTTAAAGATAAAGGCGGGCGTGTGTGGAGGGGTTTCCCCTTTTGTCAACTAAACTGACAGGTGTCCGCCCCCTATATTTTTCGTTCCCTGTAATTTGATCTGTCTGGGGAAAACGGACTGTGAATCTGGGAAATTTTTTAAACAAAGTGATTTTGAATTTATTTGTCCTATTTATTTTTTTCCATCCCTTTTGGATTTGATCGTTGTGGTGGGGTGGAAATGTGTATCAAGGGAATCTTTTATTTTAAAAGGCTCTTTTTTTTGGGGGGCACTTTTAAGTCCACCCGTTTAAAAATAGTAAAAAGGCTTAGAATTTATTGTCTCCATTTCCCGTAATGTTTGAAAAAGGGATTTTATTGGTGTCTGCTTCACTGATGTAAAGTTTATCTTAGCAGGCTATGTACAGACTAAAAGGGGTTTATTTACGTATTATCCGATATAAGTTTTCCCTTTTGAGTAAAATAGGTACGTATTGCGGAGTGCCCAGTTTTTGTGACATGTCTTTTAAATTCAATTGGAGAAGCCGCTCTTAAAAAGGCTTTTGATATGGTTTTTCCTTTGTTTAAAAATTCGCTTAGTAATTGCCTGTATTGTGTATGCCCGGCTACTCGTTTTTGCTGCTTGTCCGGGATCCCGGAAAAGCCCCTTAAAAATGCTCATATTATGAAATGGTAAACTTTATGAAATGGTCCGGGCTTTTTGTATTTGGGCCGTGTTAAATTTTTTCACCCGAATGTTTTTTGTATTTTTTAAAAAAGAAAGCGCTGATTGTAAAACAGGGTTAAAGTTTTTTTTGTAATAAAAAAATTTCATCTAAAGAATTTAAGCTTTTGAACTATTGTGCACAAAATGGCTTTCAAATGGCGTTTCAGCCCGGTTTGGTTTTCTCTAGACATGCGCGTTTGGTAAATTGCCAAAGAGTGTGGGGTGTTTTTTTTTTTGTTTTTCTCTCGCTAAATTTCTCCTTTGTATTTACGGGGTTTTTTCGCGAAATTTGCCTTTTAGAAGGGCTTTTTGGCTAAAAACTTTTAAAAAGTAACGCAGTGTGACGCGCAGTGTTTTTTCGTGTCTTGGTTTTGGTCCCTTGATAATAATAAGCCCAAAATTCTTTTCGGGAAAAGTCCAAAGGGTTTTTTTAAAACAGTTTTAAAAAAAAACGGGTTTTCCAAATTTTTTTGCATAAGGTGTTTCTGACTCCAGTGCTATTTTAAGCATTTTTCCATGCCGATATTGTAGCAAATCAGGTGTTTTTAAAATTGAATACTAACCGTTTCCCAGCAACTTTTGATGACAAAATCAGAGCAAATTCATTATTTCGGGGTTTTTGGGTACCGCCTTTTTTGGCCATTCCCCCCCTCGCAGCGTTTTTTGCCACTTCACAAAATCGGGTAAAAACTTTTTGACAGCGTTTTTGTTTTCCACTGTATTTTAAACGGTTACATACGAAATTGAGGAATCGGCTGTTTTAAATTGATTCTAACCGTTCCCGAACTGATGTAAAATTTTCAGGAAAATTTGTTATTTGGGGAAAGGTCTATTTTGGCACATGCTCCCTTTATTGTTTCAGCGCTTTATTTCAAAAAATTTTTGTAAAGCGGTTTATTTTAAAGTTCCAGCAATTTTGTGGCAATTTCGGCTTCGTTTTTGGGCCCCTGTAGGCTATTTTGGTATTGCCTACCCCTCGCAGCGATTTTGACCCCATGATCAAAAATCGGGACAACTTTTAGCATAGCGGTTTTCTGACTTATCGCAAATTTTGTAAAGTAGGTTTTTTTAAAGTTCAGCAACTTGAGGGAAAATTTCAAGCAAATTGTTATTTCGGGACGCTTGTATGGTATTTCGGTAATCCCCATCCCTACGCAGCGTTTTTGACCACCATGCACAAAAATCGGGTAAAATTTTTTTGCATAGGGGTGTTTTGACTTAGCTGCTTTTTTTTTAGTTTCCCATAGAATATTGTAGCGATTCAAGTTATATTAAATTGTTTTATAAACGATTGGGGCAATTGTGACAATTCACAACAAATTTGTTTTTTTGGGAGACCCCTGGGCCCTATTTTTTTCGTGAACCCCTCAGTATGAAAGACAGGCAGGTTTTTTTTAAGAAAACCTGTGGTGCTTTTCTCTCCCCCTAAGTTTTCCCGCTAGGTCAGGCCCCTACGCTCACCCCTTTTGTTTTTTTAAATGTGGGAGAACAGATCACGTGGTGTTTGGAAAAAATCCTTATTTCTAGATGGTGGTGACCCGCAAATCTTTTTAAAACATTTACCCATCATGCACCCACGACACTTACGGTGTACCTGCACCGCTGCAGTAGCGCTTTTTAGCAAAAACGGCATGATAAAAATCCCGCGGGTGTTTGTGCCTTATTTGCTCTTTTTTCATTATCCCGAGGCAGCCGGGGAAAAAAAAACATCCTGAAATTAAAAACTATGTGCTGGCCGTTCATCCCCCTGTGTCTAGAAATATTGAGTGAGTTGTTTCCAAAAACCCTCTAAAGGTGTGAATCCCAAATGTTTCGGTATGCGCTAAAACATGCCCCGCGTAAGCCTGGGAGAGCAGCTTTCTTGCTGCACGGCCCCTATTTTTAAGGTGCTATCCCCCCTCGTAAAAAAGACAGGGGTTGGGACTTTTTGCCCCGGCCTTTTTTGGGCACATGCCACTCCTATGCATCGTATTGGCACGCTCAACAAAAATCAGGTACAACTTTTTGTTTTGTATGTTTCTGACTTCGCCACGCCAGAAAGGCCTTTTTGGACAGGGCCCCCGCCTAGCACGATTTTGACCAGCATTAAAAAAAAATTTGGGTGCAAACTTTTTAGAAACCCGGTTTCTGTCCCATGCCCTACCGAAAGACCTATTTTGGCCAGGCCCCACCTATGCAACGTTTTGACCAGCTTCAACAAAAAATTTGGTACAAATTTTTTTTTTATACCCGTGTTTCGGACTCTTGCCATCCGAAGCACCCCCGGGGCCATGTTTATCCCTAAATTTCAATGGGTTGGGGGCCACATAGCTTTGTTTTCTGGGTTTTAAAAACTGAAAATCCGAGGGAGGTAATTTAGTGGCTTCAGGGGGAAATTTAGCGGTTTGAACCCTTTTAGAGAAAAGGGTTGTCACCCCAAGGGTTCGACACCCTGGGGTATCAATTTTCGGTTGTTTCAAAACCACTGCCTTTAAGTAAAGTAAGCGTGGGCCTCCTTGGGGGCTTAAAAATTGTTTCCCTAAAAATTTCCCGCGTAAAGAACGTAAAAAGTCGTGCGTACAATTTTCACCCTAACCCCCAGGTTTCCCAAAACATATTCCTCAGAGGTGGCCCGTGAGAATTTCTGTATGTGTGTATAAAGATGTCCCGCTTGACCGTTTTGGTCGTGATGCTGTCTTTCCGGGTCTCATAGTTGTGAAAAATGGTGGGAGCTTGTTTTATGGGCCCCTGGGGTGTATGCGTGGCATTTTTAATTTTTTTAATTTTTTCTTTTGTTCTCAGGAGACGGGTTTATTTCCAAAATTGACGTCAGTTGCATATTTTTTTTTTTTAAAATTTCTCATTTGTTTAATTTTTTTTTTTAATTGCACATTTGCGAAATGTCGGGTGTTGGCCGCACCCTTTCGTTTTAAGTGTGCAGAAGTTTTGTAGTCTGTTCTGGCGGTTTTTTTATCCCGTACTGTGAAAGTAAAGAAACTTTTGGGTGTTCGCATCCTTCGGGGTTTTGGTTTTGTAAGGCGTGCCTCCCCTTTCTCTTTTATTCCGCGGGGGGAACCGGCTTTTCTTGGCGAAATGATTTTTGGGAATTGGCAGCTGCGCCCCGCGTTTGCTTTTTGCAGATTCTGTAGTTCCAGACGTATATTCTTAAGCCTACTATTTCCCCAGTACCCCCGGGGTGGGGGGTTGGGCGTCGCTTTCTCCACGTCGCGAACCCTGAGTAAAAGAGGTTCCGTTCTCACTTCCGTCTGTTCTCTAAATCCAAAAAGCGTGTTGCAAAACCCGCGAATGCGTCCCCCGTAACTAAAGAAAAGATTAAATTTGTTAAACCGCTATGCGGGCGAGTTTGGAAAAGTACGGGCCCCACTTTATTTGATTCAACGAATATTTGTAAAGCTCCAACACGTTTTTCTGCAAAACCGATGTGTTGTTTGTAAAAAATTACCTATAGAGCGACCTGCATTTCTTAAAAAGTATCCCCGGGTGCTGGTTAAGAAAATGCTAAATTTTAAAGACATCTCGCTGCTCGGACGCCGGTTTGGGGTGTTTTTCTCCCCAAACTGAAACTCACGGGCGATATTTTTGCGCTGTAAATTTTTTAAACATACAGAATGCGCAAAACACTCAAAGCTAACTTGAACACGTAAATAAAATATTATAGTTCCCGCAAAAATTTTTTTCTGCATGTAAAAAGTAATTTGAGTGCGTAGACATATTGCTTAAAGTATGAGAGTGTGGTACTTCAGAGATTGGTAAATTTAAAAAGGGTGGGGGTTGCTCGGTTTTGTGTTGGGGTGTTTTCTTTTTCAAGCTGCGCCTCCGCACGCAGTTTAAAGTGTAAAAAAAAAATTTAAATATTAGTCGCCTCAAAAAATGATTCTAACGGCCCACCGCACAAGCTAAATTCGCAAAGTACCCTATCGGCGTAAAATAAAATATCCCCTGTTATCGGTGGGGGGTCGCAGGGTACAGGGATCAAACCATTTTCACCCCGTTTCAAGGACCCCCTCCTTTTCTATTCCCGCGCCCTGTGCTTAGCGAAACACCCCCTCTTTTGGAGCGTAGGGTAGCGCGAGTTAGAGGTTATTTTATGATTGCTACAGCCCTAAGGAAAGGGGGATTCTGTCCCCCAATAGGAATGAGCGGATCCCCAGATGAAAGGGGAACCTGCCCTGCGACCAGCCCGCTAAGCCCTCGTTGTCTGAAAAGACTTAGTTGCGAGGGGAATCCCTACAAGTTAGGGTGGTGAAAAGTGGACACCCCCAAAACGAAAGTGTGAGGGAATATAAACAGAAAAAAAATAAAAAGAGCCCAAAGATCAAGAAAAAACTGCGAGTAGGCACCAAAGACCCGGCTAGTTAAGGTAGTAAAAAATGAAGTCAGCAAAGCAAAAAGGGGGGGACCCAGATTAAATGGGTAAAAAAGGTCATGTGCCCAGCAAACTGAAACAAATCAAAACAAGGGGTTCTAACAGTACCCCCCCTTCTAAGAGGTCCTCGGGACCTGGATTAGGCTTATGGGAAAACCCTCTTGTAAAAACGTTTCTAAAAAAGTTAAAAGAAAAACTCATCCCCCCTCCCCCTGAGTTACTCGGGCCCTTTCCCCCTTTTCAAGCACGGGACTGAAAAATCCCTTATCCTTTCTAGAATTTGGATGCGGGAAATCTAATTTCCCCGCCCTCCACCACCAGGGGAACGGGGCCGAGACGTCTCCATTGAGCCCTCGCTTTTTTAAAGAGAAAAACTTGAAACCTTTAATCTTCCCGGGGGGAAACCCCTTTTAAAGGGTTGGTTAAACCCGAGCACCTTTAAAAGGGCCCCACAAATTGGGCCCAAATTTTTTAAGGATCCTCAAGGCGGGGTTGGGTTCGGTTTTTCCCCCGCCAAGGGGGCTGCATTCCCCCCCCCCCCGGCCCCAAGCCCCCACGGACCCTTTTCCCCGGGCCCCCCCTCCCCTACGGGGATTTCGCTCCTTTTTTCCCCCCCCCCCCCCTTTTTTGGGGGGCCCCCCCCCTGTCCCCATTTTCCCCTTCCCCCAGGAATCTTCATTTTTTGGGGCCCCCGGGCACCCCCCGGGCCCCCCCAAACCCTTTCCGCTTTCCCCTTTCAAATTTTCCTTTTTCCCTTTTTTAAAATTCCCCCCCCCCTCGTTAAAAAACCCCGGGGAGCCCTTTTTTGGGTTTTTTCCCCCCCCCCCTTTGCCCAGAAACCCCCCCGGGGGGGGGCTACGGGGTCCCTCGGGCCCCCCCTTTCCGGCCCCCGCGGGTGGGGAACCCATTTTCTGACTCCCCGGGGCCCTTTTCCACTCCCCTTTGTTCGTGGCCTGGGTTTTCAAAAGGGTTTGCTGCGGCTCGTATAAAGGGGTTGCTTGCGAGGGCCCCCGGGTTTTTGGGGGCTAAAGATGAATTCCCCAAATTTGAATTGACTGTGGTCCTTTGGGGGGTCCTGGGAAAAAAAGCATTTCGGGAAAGGTGGCGTTTTTTTGGCCCCCTAAGGTTCCTTTCCCTTTATGCGGGTTTGCTTTCCCCCCGGGTGGGGAAACGCCCCCCCCCTTTTTTTTTGGGCGTTCCCCAAAATTCCCCAAAAAAAGCGCCAGGGTTTTTTTTTATAAAGGGGGCGAAACGATTTTTCATTCATTAGCGGGGGTGGGTTAGGTCTTAAGGGCCAACCTAGGTTTTTAGACCGCGTCGGGGTTTCAGGCTGTAGCTTTGGCGCAGCAGTTTGTCCTCCCCCCCTCTGCCCCAAAATTACCCCACCCCCCGCCTGAAAAGTTTGCGGTTGATAGAAAGCATGTGGGGGATTTGAGCGGCTCTTCTTTCCCCCGGCTTTGGTGCCGTTTTCCCAGGATCGGGCAAAAAGTGGGTTTTTACTTTTCTACTCTCGGGCGACTTTGGGTGGGCAAACGCCGGTGGGAGCCGATGTTGTGTGGTGCGAGGCCCCTGTTTCTTGGGGCTCTTAAAAAGGTTTTTTTTAGGACCCCAGGCCCCACGATAGGGGGCGCTAAACTGCGGCTTTGCCCCGGGTTCGTCTTTGGTCAGTCGTTTTCCCCCCCTTTTCGGACTTGGCTGGGAGCTGTTTGGGTCTGAAAAATTCTTATTCTTCTACTGGCGGGGATGGCGACCTGTTAAGCGTTTGGTACCGGGATTTCCCCGCCCACGGAGAAGCTTTCTCTATTCCCCGCTTGCCCCCTTTTTTCCGAGCGGGGGGAGGGCCCCCGTGTAGGCGGGTTTGGGTTTGGTCCTACCTTTGCCAAACCTCTCAAAATTCCCCGTTGGGGTTTTGAACCTAAAAAAGGCCACGAAGTTCCTCATGCGGCCCTTTTCGGTCGCCCGGGTATCGTGGTTTGACCATTTTTCATCAGCGGACATTTTTGCCAACAGATGTCCCAGCGATGGGGAAGGTCGCGTCGTGGCCCCGGGGAGGAGGTTACAGAGCAGCGGCATTTTCTCAAGTAACTTTAAGGGACAATCACTTTTGGGAAATACCATTCTCACCCCCGACCTTTGCGTGGATCAGGAGGGGGGAATTTCATGTCCTCTAGCTTTGCTCGCCGTCATGCAATACCTCTGGTGGCGCTTGAAATCGTGATTTTGGGGTGGGAAATGGGTGTCATTCCCCTCCCCAAATTCACACCGACTGTCCATTTGCATTGTCTGTTCCCTTCCCCTCGGGAAATTTTTCCCTATCGTCCCTTTCCCAGGGGGAAAAACGAGTCTACTAGGTATACCTTGGGTCCGTTTCCACTCCCCAATTTGAGGGACTTGGGTGGAACTGGGTTGGAGGAGCATGACAGGCGTTGTTAGAAATTGCGTTCAGGTTTTCCCCTTGAGTTACCCGAGATCTTTCCCCTTCCCAAACATACTGGTAAAATGCAGCGTGTTTTCCAAAAGGCTGCGGGATCTTCCGCCTCACCCCTTGAGTCCTATCGCCTCTTGCTGGGCAGAACCTCTCGGGGAAGGGTCTATCCCCTCTCTCTTCCTGGACGAGGCCTTCGAAAATATTTCAGGGAACTGGAAAGGGGTTTTTTAGGAAGTCGGTGTCCCCGGCAGGGGGGATTTTTCTTCGTGCAGAAAAAAAAAACGGGAATTGGTCCGTGTATTGTTTACAGGGGTTTAAGCCATCACCTTTTAAAAAAGTCCCCGTTGCCCTGTCTCGAGCTATTTGTTGGGCTTGGGGAGGGGGGTATTCACTAATGATCTGCGCGGTGCTTTTAACCCGTTCGCATCCTGGGGGGGAGAAGGGAAAGGGTTTTTAAATCCCAGGGATGGGCATACAAATATCTGGGGAGCCCTTTGGGCTCTGTAATGTCCAGCCTTTTTCCAAGATTTTTGTCAATGACTCTTCGGGATTTGCTCTCCCCTCGGTGTAGTCTTTGGTGTTTTATCATCTTTCTCCAGATTTTGACTCCCCCCGGGGGATTTTGGCGGGTCTTGACCCCCTGGGAAAATTTTCCCTTTAGCAAATTTTGGGAATGTGTGTTTGGCAGGAGTCCTTCCCTTTCCTGGGCTATATCATCCCCCCCGGGGGATTGGTTGGATCCTCCCCAAACTACAGGCGGTGTGGATGGCAGAACCCCACTCTCAAAAGGGGCGGTGAGCGCTTTAGGGGTTTTTTTAATTACTCCCTCAGTTAACCCCACTTCTAACTTTGGTGCTCCCTTGGTTGCCCTCCCAAAAAGGGAGCTAATCCCAAAATTGTGGTCTAAGAGGTCCCCAGGCTTCAGTTTTTTAGTTCTTCGCTAGGCCCCCATTAATCCCCCCGTTGTTGAAACCCCATTTATTTTTGGGGGGACCCTCGTCTTTGGGTGCGGGAGCAGCTCTTCCAAAAAGGATGTAAGGTCGGAAGCATCCTGCTTCTTTTTCTAAAGACCTTCACACCAGCAGGAGGTTTATTCCTCGGGGACGGAGTTGTAGCAATGAAGTTGGCCTTTCGGGTGGAAAATTGTTGGAGGGAGTCGTTTTCCCTTTCCCAGTTTTTTCGGTCAAAAAAAAACCGGTATATCTTCAGAAGCCCGGGCTTAATTTCGCCAAGCCGATGGTCCTTTTTCTTCTCCCCGGGTTTTATTTAACACTGCTTTCCCCTCGGGAGAGAAAACTTGTACCCCGCTCTCTCTCGCTCTGTGGGGTCCTCGGAGGAGGAGGTGGAGGAGCCCCGGCTTATGTCCCCCAGGAGCCTTGGGAACAGTGGCCCCCTTTCGCTAGGTCTTCCCCGGGCAAGGGCTTTTGTCCTACTAATTTTTGGACGGGGGTCTCTCTTTGGGACATTCGTCCAGGGGGGTGGCACTTTGGGGGAAAAAAGGGCATCTGAAATTTCTGGGGAGGACTATTTGGGGGCCGATATGGTCCCTGTGTTGGGGACTATGTTCGGGGGTTTTGTTCCCGGCCAAAAATAAAACTCCCCGCAACGGCCGCTGGGTTACTTTACCCTTTGCCCGGGGGCAGCGGCCCGGGGTGGTTTGGTTTGGGTTTGTGGTGGGCTTTCCCAAAATTGGGGTTGCACCTCTTTGGGGGAACCCCGACCCTTTCTCTAAATGGTGATCTGGTGCCATACCACGGTTACCCTTTGCCGGGGTTGGCAGCGTTTTTTGTTTGGCACATTTCCCTTTACGGATGCCCGGGCAGTTGTCGTGCCCGGGGCCCCAGTTTGCGTTTTCGGGTTTTGGGAGGCTTTGTGTCTCTGTATTTTTATTAATCTTCTTTAGGTCCATCCCGAGAGAATGGGTTGTTTTGGGGGGCCAAACCCGACCTTGGGCACCCATCTACGACTTTTGTTCCGCCCGGCAGGGGATGGGGATCTTTCTACCTGGGTGAGTTTTCATTTAACTGTGTGGCTGATTCCCCCCGGACAGACCCCCTTCCCCCTTAAACTAGGTCGCTCCCCGGGGTCCCGTGCCTATGCCCGTTTTTTCCCCCGATTTCCCGGGTGGCAGACTGGGCGTGGAGGGGGGGACATTTGGGCCGCCGAGGATGCCATTCAGGCTCCAAAGAGGGTGGGTCTTCGGCCCCTGCCTCGGGCCCGCTCTACTTTTCTCCTGGGGATTTTGGGGTGGCTCTCCGCCCCTAAAACAGGTGCGAGTTGGTCCATAAGTTGGGACCCCCCCCGGGTCCTTCAAGGTCCTAGCAGGTTAAACCCCGTGGTTTACCGTTTAGCTCTTCCCCAGCCCGGGTATCTCCGCCCTTTCACGTGTCCCTCCTGAAACCCCTTGCTCATGTCCGGTTTTTGAGTCATCTGCCGGGAATGGGGTTTATTGCGGATGACCCTGAGGTGACGCCATCGTGGGGTTTTAAGGTGGTCGGGGCAAAAAGTTTTATTTTGGTGGTGGAGGGGCTATGGGCTGGGTAGGTCTTGGGGCCTGCCGAGCTGTTCAGCTCGCGCTCCCGCTGCCCTTTTAAGCAGCGAGGCCCGGAAGGGGGGGGGCCTAGGGGGGGGGTATTTGTTAGGGGTTTGGTTCCTCTGCCAGGGGGTCTCGAACCGTGCCCCTGGGTCTCCCCTTGTTCCGGCGCGTGGAGCCTCTCAGCGAGAGTCGTTCCCGGCGTCTTGCCCACTCCATATGGGGGTGACTTGCTGTGCCTTTCCCGGATCTGTATTGTAGCCGTTCTGGGCAAGTTTTTGGGATAAAGTCCCGATTTTCCCCTTTGGGTGCCCCGAGGAGTCTCTCATTTGGGGATCAGGGGGGCACTGTAGGTACTGCAGGGGTCCCATTGGCCGCCCGGAAGGCCCTGTTATATGTTTTGAACAGGTTCTATTGGGCCTTGTTTTCCCGGGAAAGGGCCTGTGCTGTTGCTTAAAAGGGTTTGCATTGGGGGGGCCGCCATGGTAATTCAACCTTGTTGTATGGCCGGGGGGCTGCGTGTGTGTGGTTAGGGACCCGGTGAAAATAAGCCATTAATCGATTAATCGGTGAGGGTTTAGTGTGTAGTGGTAGGGTCGGTGTCCAGAGCCCTAGATTACCCGGGGGATAACCGGTGAGGAGTTTTATTGCTTTTTTCGGGTTTTTGGCGTTCAGCGCCATAGAGCGGGTGATCCCGCGAGGAATTAGCGTGACCCCGTATTATGTCGCTTGAAATTTCCGTGTCCCGGAGCCCGACGGCCGGTGTTTGTTCTCAGGGCTCTGTGACGTAAGGGTTCGCTCTCGACGTAGCGCGCCCAGCGTTTTATTTGCGGCCACTGAAGCTAAGTGGTTCGACATTGCCATATGCACTGTGGCATCCCGTTGGGCTTGTGAATTAACGGTCTGACTTATGCCAAACGCGCTCGGGTTTTTTTTGGACTCGGGGGGAAAACAGAGTTCGTATTTGTATTTCTGAGCAGGCTTTGCTTGCCGGGGCCCCCGGGTGCGAACGACCTCCCCCCACTTTATTTTTTGAAAACCTCCTAAAGGGATTACCCGACATCCCCCCAAAATTTTCCCCCCAAAAACAACAAAAAAATTTTCTCCTCTTCAGGAAACGGCCCCCCCTTTTTGGGGAAAAACCCCAAAAGAGGGTTTTGTTCCCGTAAAAAAAAAAAAAAGGGAACAAAGAAAAAGGGGGATTTTTGGTTGTTAAGAGAAAAATCAGAAGTGGCAAAAAAAACTCCCCCCCACCCCTCTTTTTTTTCGTCACAAAAAAAGCAAAAATGTTCAATCTGGTTTTTCCTTTTCTGTCGGGCCCCAATTGATCGGTGATACCGGGGGAAAAAGGGAAAATTTAAACCCCCAAAACCTGTCAAAAAAAACGGGGCCAAAAAGGCCACAAACTGAGGTCCCTTCAAAAACTTTGCCCCTTTAGGAAACCCATTTTAGTTGATTTTTTCCCCTTAAAAAAAGGGCCCTTTAAAGCGGGGGTCTTAGGCGGGGGCAGTTTTGATAAAAGGAAAACCAAGCCCCCAAAATCTTCAAAAAGGCCCCCCCACCACCCAAAATGCCCTTGAACCCTCAGAGGGGGGAGGTCGTTAAAAAAGTCCTTTTACCCAAAAGGGTTTTCCAAGGTGCAGGGGGGAAAACTCGGGGGAAAAGAAACCCGCGCAGGAGTATGGGAAACTTAGTTGCCCCGGTTTTGCGCACCCTTTTTTTAAAAATTCCCTTCTGCCATCGGGCCCCAAAAAAACGCCCCCAAATTTCTCTTGGTTCGGTTTCCCCAGGAGACCGCCAACCGAGAGCATGAATTCAAAAAAAAAAAATCTCCCCCTCGGGGTTTCCGGGCCCCAAAAAAACCCCCGGGGTGTTAGAGGGGGTTTTTTCCCCCTTTTTTTTTAAAAGGAATCTATTTCCACAGGGAAAGGTCCAAAAGCAAAAACCCCCCCCTCTTGCAAGATTTTTTCCCCTCCTCCCAGTCCCCACCTTGGAAAAAAAAGCTGCGAGACAAGATCGTTTAAAATTTTTTTTTTCCTGGGATTTTGGAAGGAAAATTTAAAAACCGTGAGAAAAACAGTGCCCCCCGGGGGGCCCTGCGGGCATTCAAGGTTTGGCAGTTTAAAAAGGTAGATTTTTTTTTTTGGATCGGTAAAGTTTTTTAAGGGGAAAAAATTTCCGCTCCCCCCAAAAAATGAACCCCCCGTTTTTAAATTGCGGTTTAATTGCCAAAAATTCCCTTTTCCCCCATTCATAATTTTTTTCAGCTCAAAAAATTTTTTTTGAAAAAAAAAAGACGGGGTTTTTTCCCCTTTCCGTCTTTCCCCGAGAAAAAACCCCCCCCGACCCCCCAGTAGAAGCATAAACCCCTTTAAAAAAAGGGTTTTTGTCCTTTTAGGCTGGTAAGGAGGGGCAGACTAAACCCTTTCCCTTTGAACAAAAAACCCAATGGCTCGTAGCCCATAAACCCCCTTTCAGCACCTTTCCGGGGGGGTCGGTCGGGTTTGGCAATCAAAAAAATTTTTTTTGATTTTTTAAATTTTTTGGCGAACCCCAAAAACCCCTGTTTATTTCACCCCCAAAGGTCTGGCCATTCTAAACGCTTGCATTTCACGGGGGCCATTTTTCCCTTTTGGGGGATTTTGTACCCCAAAAAATCAAGTCTTGTACGGGCTCCATTTTTTATTTTTGGCAAAAGTTTTTTATACTCAGAAACTGTAATACTTCACGCAATCTCCAATGGACTCCAAACCCCGGGGAATAAAATAAAAAATTTTCATCCAAAACAACCACACTTCTGCGTCAAAGGTTTTAAGGATGTATTAAAAAGATTCTAAAAAAAAGCGGGCATGGAAAGCCCCAAAGGGCAAACCCGATTCAAAAAAAGCCCCCGTGGGTTTTAAAAAACCCCCGTTTTCCCTTTTCACCCCCCCCTTCTGCGCAAAAATTTTTTGCCCCAAAGAAAATTTTGGGAAACCCCTTTTGGCCCCCAAAAGGGTTTAAAAACCAAATCAGGAATCAATGGCAGTGGGTAAAAATTTTGTACAGAAATTTTATTAATTCCGAAATTTTGGGAAAGGCCCAAACCCCCCCCTTTTTTTTTTTAAAAAAAAAAAACCCCAAACCCCCGGGGTTTTTGGGGAAAGGGCCCTTTTGTGACCGGCACCCCCGTTGTCTGTTTTGAAATTCCCTCCAAGCCTTTTCTCGGAATAGTTTTTTTTTAAAATTTTAAGACTTTTGGGGGAAAAGTCCTCCAGGGAAAATTTTAATTGCACAATCATAACTTAGAGGGGGGAATTTCTGCGTTTTTATCAAAAAAAATTTTTTTCCAAAAAAACCTGAAGGGGTACAGGTAACTGCCTTAATCGCAGTTTTTTCCCCCTTAAACCTTGTTTTAAACAAAAAGGCCCGGAAATTAATTTTTTGGTAGACCAATCCAGTCCCCGGGTTTTGAAATTTTTAAAGGGTTTACCCAAAATCCCGGTGAGGGAAAAAATTTTTAAACAAACAAAAAAAAAAACTCTTTTGAACACCTTTAAAATTAGAAAGGGGAAAAATTCCGAATGGGGGTTTTTAACTTTTTAAAAGGGGGGAAAACCCTCCACAAAAACCCCAAAATTTAATTGGGGGGACAAAAGTTTGGGTTTTAATTTTTGTTTTTCCAAATTTTTTTCCCTCAAATCCTTTGAGATTTTAAACCCCCAATCCCAAAAACCCGAAACTCCTTTTAATTCCCTCACAGCAGGGGTAGAGAAAGAAAGACCCCCTTTTTTTTTTAAACAAGCTTGGGGAAAACTCCCCAATTTTTTTTTTCTCTTTTTCATTCGAAGCGCCAGTTTTAATAAATGCTCGTTTTTCCACAATAAAAAACCAACCCAGTCCTGAGGTTCTTTGCGCAAAAGTGACATTATGAACCCTATGCGCTGTGATTCATCACCAGAGGATCTGGGTCTCAAACGGAAATACAACAAGCAAGCATTTTTAAAAGAAAAAAATCTTGTTGTTCACCAAAAAATAAATCAGGCAAACGTACCTTTGGCTCCATGAAATGTGCTCCAGAACAACTACTGACGTGTTGCTTTATCTCAGCCACCTCCAGAGAAAGTCCCTGCAGGCGTTGAACCAAATCCTGAACCGAGACCATGATGAAACAGAAAATCTTTCCTTAGAGATTTTTTTTTTTTTTTTAGGCTGGACTTACTGTTATGATCTGCTACAAGCACTAAGGAAAGGTGGGAATTCTGTCCCTACAATAGGACTGAGCTGGATCCCTACGATGTAACGGGGAACCTGATCCTGCGACCAGACCCGCTAAAGTCCTCAGCTAGTCTGAACGAAGACCTATAGTTGCGAGGGAGGAATCCCTACAAGATCTAGGGACTGGGTGAAAAGGTGGACACCTCCTAACAGAAAGTGTAGCAGGGAAAATAAAACAGAAAACAAATACTAAGAGATCCTAAAATCAAGCAAAACTGACAGAGTAAGGCACCTAAGCACCCGGCTAGCTTAAGAGTAGATAATACAATGAAGTCCAGCAAAGCCAGAAGGGCGGAGCCAGACTAAATAGGGTAAAAAGGTCATGTGACCAGCAAACTGAAACAAAATCTAACAAGAGGGTTCTAACAATTATAGTCCGGTTCTACGAACTCGACATCTGAATCCTGAGGACCCTCACGATCTCAACATCGGAATCCGATGCACGAGCGACTCAGCCGCCACAGTGTTTTCAACCGCCCAGTCCGCTTGGAGGCGAAGTGTATCTGTATGAGAAAATGTATTTAATTACCCGTCTAGATACATAGGTTTAAAACATCTGATATAGCTATAGGTTTCTTGCCTGTGACAGACTGGTGAGAGTTGGAGGCTCGTCGCCCGCTAGCAGTGCAGTCCAGCCTGTTAGAGGATTGCAACTCTGCTAGCGGGCGACGAGACTCAAGCTCTCACCAGTCTGTCACAGGCAAGAAACCTATAGCTATATCAGATGTTTTAAACCTATGTATCTAGACGGGTAATTAAATACATTTTCTCATACAGATACACTTCGCCTCCAAGCGGACTGGGTGGTTGAAAACACTGTGGCGGCTGAGTCGCTCGTGCATCGCGATTCGATGTTGAGATCGTGGAGGGTCCTCAGGATTCAGATGTCGAGTTTGTAGAACTGGACTATAATCCTCTAACTCGCGCGATACCCTACGCTCCTAAAAGATGGGGTGATTCGCTAAGCACACGGCGCTGGAATAGAAAAGGTAGCGGGTCCTTGAAACACGGGTGATATGTGTTTGTATCCTCTGTACCCTGCGACCCCCCACCGATAACTAGTGGATATATTTTATTTACGCGCGTTACGCTAGCTTTGCGAATTTAGCTTTGTGCGTGTGGGCCGTGTAGATATCATTTCTGAGGCGACTAATAGTTATATTTTATTTACAGCTGTTAAACTAGCGTGCAGGAGGCTGCAGCTTGAAAAAGAAAACAGCCCCATACGACAATGACCGAGCAACTCCACACCGTTTAATTCACCAATCTCTGAACTACACTACACGTCTCATACTTGTAAGCATATATGTCTACTCAGCTCTATAGTGTACTTATACATGCAGCTAAAAATTTCTGCGGTAACTAGTAGATATATTTTATTTACGTGTGTCAAGTTAGCTTTGTGAGTGTTTTGCGCATTCATGTATGTTATATTTTATTTACAGCTACTAAAGTATCGCCCGTGAGGTTGCAGTTTGAGGGAGAAAACAGCCCATACGGTGGCGCTCGAGCAGCGAGATGTCTGTTAATTCAGCATTCTCTGTAGACCAGCACCCGGGGGATACTTGTAAGTATATATGTCTAGGCCGCTCTATAGTGTACTTATACAAACAATCATGCATCGGTTTCACAGATAATCGGTGCTGGTAGCTTTTACAAATATCGCGTTGAATCAGAGTAAAGTGGGGCCTGTAGCTTTTCCTATATCTCGCCCGCTTAGCGGTTAACTACACCACGTATCTTTTCTTTAGTTACGGAGGAGCGTCATTCGCGAGTTTTGCAACAGCGCAATTGTGGATTTGAGAACAGAGCGGAGGTGAGAACGGAACCTCTTTCACTCAGGTGTGTCGCAGATCGTGGAGAAAGCGACGCGCCAACCGCCCACCCCGGGAATACTGAGAGTAGTAGGCTTAAGAATATACGTCTGTGTCAAGCTACAGAATCTGCAAATAGCAACGCGGAAGCAGCAGCTGCCAATTCAGCCGATGCATTAGCGCCAAAGAAACGCGCGGTATCGCGCCGTCGTGTAAGTAAGAAGCAGAAGGATGATGGTCGATCACCTTACACACCAACACCCGTATGGACTGCTGAACACGCCAAAATGTTTCTTGACATGTCTGCACAGTACGTGCATAATAAACTCGCGCAGAACAGACTAAAATCTTTCTGCGACACGTATGAAAGACTGATAAGTGCGTGTCCAACACCCGACATTATCGCAGAACTGTGTGATTTTAAACAAAATTATGCAAATGTATGAGTTTAAACAAAAATTATGCAACTGTACAGTCAACTTCTGTGAAATAAACCTGTCTGCCTGAGACCGTATGGTTATGAATTGAAAAATAATTAAAATGCTCACGCATTACACCCTAGGGGCCGATACACGATCTCACAGCGCATTTACACAACTATGATGACCCTGGAAATGGTAGCATTCACGAGCAAACAATCGGTCAAAGCAGGGAGCATCTTGATACACACATACAGAAATTCTCGCGGGGCCACCTCTGTAGGTAATAGTGTTTGTGATAGCGCTGGGAGTTTGAGGATGATAGTTGTACGCACGACTTTTTACTGTTCTTTACCAGCGGTAAATTTTCAGGGTATACATTTATAGCCCGCAATGCAGGTCGCCACGATTCTTACTTTACTGTTAAGGCAGTGGTTTTTGAAAACTACCGGTAAATGTGATAGCCCGAGGTGTCGTAGCCTTGTGTGTGACGATACCCGATTTGTCTATAAGGTTCATAGACTCGCTAAATTTTATCCCCATGAAGCTCACTAAATTACCTCAGGCCTCGGGATTTTCAGTTTTTAATACCGAGAAAACAAAGCTATGTAGGTCCCATACCCGATGTGAAATATTATGGGCTAGAGTACATGGCACCGGGTGCTTCTGGTATGGCATGAGAGTCCGAAACACAGGTATGTTAAAAAGTTTGCACCCAATTTTTTGTTGAATGCTGGTCAAAATCGTTGCATAGGCGTGGACCTGTGCCAAAATAGGCCTTTCTGGCGTGGCATGAGAGTCAGAAACATAGCTATGCTAAAAAGTTTGTACCTGATTTTTGTTGAGCGGTGCTCAATAATGATGCATAGGAGTGGGCATGTGCCAAAATAGGCCGGGACACGTCCCAACATGCCTGTCTTTTATATCTGAGGGGGCATAGCATCTTTAAAAATAGGCCTGTGCAGCAAGAACGCTACGCATCCCAGGCTATACAGCGGGTCATGTATGTAGCGTATACTGAGAACATTGGCATTCAGCATGCCTTGAGAGGGTTTGTGAAGCAACTCGCTCAATATTTTCTAGACGACTATGCGTATGTTAACGGCCAGCACATAGTTTTTGAATTTCAGGGTTGTTTTTTCCACGGCTGTCCGTCGTGCTATAATGAAAATGATGCAAATAAGGTCACAAACATCACCTGCGGGCAGTTATATCATGCCTTTTTTAGCTAAAAAGAGCTAGCTGCAGCGGTGCGGGTACACCGTAAGTGTGCTGTGGGTGCATGAGTGGCGTGAAATGTTTAAAAATGATTCAGCGGATCACCACCATCTATGAAATATGATATTTTCCAAACACCAGCGATGATCTGTTTGCTCCCTACATTAAACTACACTATAGGGATGAGCTGTAGGGGTCCGTGTATCCTAGCGGATACACTGATGAGGGCTAGAGAAAAGCACCACAGTGACAGTTTTCTTGAAAAAGCGCTGCCTGTCTTTCATATCTGAGGGGGTTAGCATCGTTAAAAAATAGGCCTAGGCCTCTCCCAAAATAACAAATTTGTTGTGAATTTGTCATCAAGTTGCCGGAATCGTGTTAGTAATCAATTTAATACATCTTGATTCGCTACAATATTCGTATGGTAACTATTAAAATACCAGCTGAGAGTCAGAAACACCGCTATGCTAAAAAGTTTGTACCCGATTTTTGATGCATGGTGGTCAAAATCGCTGCGTAGGCATGGGCATGTACCGAAATAGGCCAGTACAAGCGTCCCGAAATAACGAATTTGCTGTGAAATTGCCATCAAGTTGCTGGAATCTTTAAAATAACCTAGCTTTACAAATATCGCGATGAGAGTCAGAAACACCGCTATGCTAAAAAGTTTGTACCCGATTTTTGATGCATGGTGATCAATAATAAATAACCTAGCTTTACAAATATCGCGTTAAATATATCGCGCTGAATCAGAGTAAAGTGGAGCATGTGCCAAAATAGACCCGTCCCGAAATAACGAATTTGCTCTGAATTTGTCATCAAGTTGCTGGAATCGTGTTAGTAATCTATTTAATACAGCCTGATTCGCTACAATATTCGTATGGTAACCGTTTAAAATATCAGCTGAGAGTCAGAAACACAGCTGTGCTAAAAAGTTTGTACCCGATTTTTGTTGAATGGTGGTCAAAAACGCTGCGTAGGAGTGGGAATGTGCCAAAATAGGCCGGTACGACGTCCCGAAATAACGAATTTGCTCCGAATTTGTCATCAAGTTGCTGGAATCGTGTTAGTATTCAATTTAATACACCTTGATTCGCTACAATATCGGCATGGTAACTGATTAAAATAGCAGCTGAGAGTCAGAAACACCGTTATGCTAAAAAGTTTGTACCCGGTTTTTGTTGAATTCTGTTCAAAATCGCCTTTGTGACTTTCCTGAACAAGAATTGTGGGACTTATTATTATCAAGGCAGCCAAATCCAAGACACGTATAGCACTGTCTGCGGTCACTACTGCGTGTACTTTTTACAGTTTTTAGCTCGGAACATGCCGTTCAGTAAGATATTGGCGAAGTTTTCTGCTGATAAACCGCGTAATGATACAATTGTGAGAAATTTTATTGCTGAGAGAAAATCAAATTTAAAAAACACCGCACTACATCTATTGGCATATTCACCAAACTTGCGCATGTCTAGAGAGAACACCATAACCGGGCTGTATCGCCATTTGTAGAGCCATTTTGGTGTCACAATTAGTTCAATGCTTGAAATGTCTTTGAGATGTATTTATTTATTACAATAAAATCTTGTAACCCTGTTTTACAATACAGCGTCATTGCTTTTTTAAAAATACGAATAAAACATTCGCGTGTGTAATATTGTAACACGGCCATATACATAATATGCCCGTGACCATTTCATAATGTGACCATTTCATAATATGAGCATTTAAGGGACTTGTCCGGGCATGCCCGGACATGTCAGGCTAAGCTGAGTATGCCGGACTATACACAATACAGGGCTAATTACTATGCATAATTTCTATCAAGTGAATTACCATATCTAAATAGCCTGTTAAGATGCGAGCTTCTCTCAATTGTACTTTACAGGACATGTCACAACACAGCAATGGTGCACTCCTGCTAATACGTAGCCTATCTTTAATTCTCTATGTGGAAAACTTATATACTGGATAATACTGTAGAATAAACTCCTTTTAGTCTGTACATAGCCTGCTAAGATATAACTTTACATCGAGTGAAGCCGACACTCAGATAAAATCCCTTTACATACATTTACTGGTAAATAGAGACGAATAAATTCATGAAGCACTTTTTACATACATTTACTGGTGGACTTAAAAGTGCCCCACAAAAAGAGCCTTATAAAATCAAGATTCGCCTTGATACACATTTCCACCACACCACAGACTGATCAAATCCACAAGGAGATGGATAAAATATAAATAGAGACGAATAAATTCATGAATCACTTTGATTGAAATTCCCAGATTCAGCAGTCCTGATTTCCCAGACAGATCAAATCACAGGGAGACGGATTAAATGATAGGGGGCGTGACGACCTGTCAGATTGAGTTTGACGAAAGGTACCCCTCCTACACTACTCAGGGCTATTCCAGAGGAAGTGTAATGTATGTAGTACAGTTCATATAGCGTCTTGTGCTTGGGTGCGATGAAAATACATGAGACACAGGTTTGATATAGAAGGTCTTGTATTACTTCATACAAGTGGCAAAAATAGTCACACAGTTTGCAGATACAGAAGCAGGAAACACAGCAGGCCAGAGTAACTTAAGCTCAGCAATCACTCCCCACAACAGGTTCAGGATCTTCTTCTCTGTTACCGTAAGTCCATGCAAACGTGGATCTTTCAAAGAGCAGGGTTCCAGAGTCCACAAGTGTTCCAGAGTTCCTCAGTAGGAATAGCTGGAGTACAAAGTCCAAGGCTTCCAGGAGTCAGGTCACAGGTTCACTGCAGGCTAGATTCTGAAGCACTGATTGCTCAGCTGTGGCTGCTTAAGAAGCAAGAGGGAGAGAATCAGGGCGGGAACATGAAAGCTGGAAACTCCATATTGACTGAGGGCAAGATAGCTGCAGCAAGACAGAAAGCAAAATGGCTGACGGAAAAACTGAGTTTCAAGAACATGTACAAAGAACCTTACAGGAAGAGACAACTTGCAAGACTAGTCTTGCCTCATTGACCTATGAGCCATTGCAGATATGTGCCACTTCACATTAAAAGTTGATTCTTTAAACAGTAGACATGAACAGAGTAAAGAATTAATCTGCCCCATGCTGCTTTGTGTGGATGAATTGCTTAGAAACTGAACGGCACTGTTATTTGTTATTTTGGCGCTATATGATCGTGTTATTGTATGATAGCATAAAGCACTCAGTAGATGCAAAGTCTAGTCCTTGGATTAATCATCACTTTGCATAACGCTGTAATTCATCTTCCTTTTTTCCTTGAAAATTGCAAATATTATGCTTTTCAATAAATTTAAAGTGTTGACTCATCTTGTCAAATGCATACAATATAGATAGAAACAGCTCTTCCTCGTGTGATAACTCAAAACTCATACGATTCCTAAAAAAAAATATAAAGATTTTAAAGATATGGAGAGGGACAGAGTATGATGTCCACACACAGTATATTGCTTTTCCACACCCCACACACTATGGAATGACCCCACACACAGTATGATGGCCTTCCTCACAATATAATCTCCTCACAGCTCCCCTCATAGTATGGTAGCCCAGCTCACAGTATCATGACCCCACACACACAGTACTATGGACCCCACAACAGTATGATTCCTCAAACAGTATGATGCACAGCCCCCCACAGTATAATGCCTCCACAACCACCCCCACATAGGTATGATGCCCTAACAGCCTATTACAGAATATGATGCCCCACCCACACACCTCCACAAAGTATAATGGCCCTCCAAACTCCCCCCGAACACTTTGACGATCTTCATGGTCCCCCTACAAAGTATGATTTACAGTACGATTTCCACCACACAGTATGATGCCCCCCACAAAATATTATTTACTTCAAAGTCATTCAGACAGTACGATGGCCTCCAAAGTCCCCCA
This sequence comes from Oophaga sylvatica, assembly GCA_033576555.1. Lineage (NCBI taxonomy): Eukaryota > Metazoa > Chordata > Amphibia > Anura > Dendrobatidae > Oophaga > Oophaga sylvatica. The sequence goes on along the minus strand of JARQOD010010113.1, from coordinate 6,009 downwards.
AACAATATGATGCCCCTACAGTCCCCTTTACACAGTATGATGCTCCAATAGTCCTCATAACACACAGCATAATACCACCACACAGTATGAAGCACCTACAGTCCCCCACACAGTATGATGGTGAGTCGCACATAGCAGGGCTTTGGGGTACTCGGCACCGAGCCCGCTCACTTCACTGGGGGATGGTAGCGCAGCTCGGTCCGTTGCCCTGGGCGCTCACTAAAGGGGGATATTTACAGGGGATTGTAGAATGTTCGTGACGCCACCTGTGGTTCCTGGTCAGGGTGACCAGCGCTGCAGGGTGAATCCTCTGAGGGGTTTTTATTGAGCAGCAAGGTGTTAAGTCTCCCACAATCGAGACTGGTCCCTCGGAGTATATGGCGGTGCAGGGGTGAAGGAGCAATAATGCAGACACACACAAGACAGTTGTTAGAACCCTCTTGTAAGATTTTGTTTCAGTTTGCTGGTCACATGACCTTTTTTCCCTATTTAGTCTGGCTCCGCCCTTCTGGCTTTGCTGGACTTCATTGTATTATCTACTCTTAAGCTAGCCGGGTGCTTAGGTGCCTTACTCTGTCAGTTTTGCTTGATCTTAGGATCTCTTAGTATTTGTTTTCTGTTTTATATTCCCTGCTACACTTTCTGTTAGGAGGTGTCCACCTTTTCACCCAGTCCCTAGATCTTGTAGGGATTCCTCCCTCGCAACTATAGGTCATCGTTCAGACTAGCTGAGGACTTTAGCGGGTCTGGTCACAGGATCAGGTTCCCCGTTACATCGTAGGGATCCAGCTCAGTCCTATTGTAGGGACAGAATTCCCACCTTTCCTTAGTGCTTGTAGCAGATCATAACAGTAAGTCCAGCCCAAAGGAAAAAAAAAAAAAATCTCTAAGGAAAGATTTTCTGTTTCATCATGGTCTCGGTTCAGGATTTGGTTCAACGCCTGCAGGGACTTTCTCTGGAGGTGGCAGAGATAAAGCAAAACGTGAGTAGTTGTTCTGGAGCACATTTCGTGGAGCCAAAGGTACGTTTGCCTGATTTATTTTTTGGTGAACAACAAGATTTTTTTTCTTTTAAAAATGCTTGCTTGTTGTATTTCCGTTTGAGACCCAGATCCTCTGGTGATGAATCACAGCGCATAGGGTTCATAATGTCACTTTTGCGCAAAGAACCTCAGGACTGGGCCTTTTCTCTGCAGCCTAGTGATCCATGCTTTAGATCAGTGGATAGTTTTTTTTCTGCTTTGGGGTTATTGTATGACGATCCGGATCGTGTTTCATCAGCTGAGACAGAATTGAGACGTTTGAGACAGGGATCAGGTAATGTGGAAAAATATTGTACTCACTTCCGAAGGTGGTCCGCTCAGGTGGGCTGGAACGATTCAGCTTTGAAAAGTTTATTTCTTGCAAGGTTAAGTGAGAGGGTTAAAGATTTGCTGATTGCTTATCCCATACCTGGAAACTTGCAAGAGGCTATGCAATTAGCCATACGGGTGGATAGGAGACTGCGTGCAAGGGTTAATGAGAGTAAATCTGCCTTGTCAGCTCCAAGTTTGGAGAAGGAATGTACTGACATTGCAGAGCCGATGGAAATTGGAGCAATGGCACCTCACTCTCGAGAAAAATAATGCATATTTGCTAAGGGCTTGTGTTTCTATTGTGGCAAATCTGAGCATTTTATTAAGAACTGTGCGCTTCGAATGAATAAAGAGAGAAAAAAAAATGAGGTCAGTGTCGCCCGCATAGCTTGTTTAAGCAATAAAGGTGTCTTTCTTTCTGCTACCACTGCTGTTGAGGAGGAATTAATGGAGTTTCGGGTATTTGTGGATTGTGGTTCAACTCTCAATGTGATTGATGGGACATTTTTGGAAAAACTAAAATTAAAACCCAAACTTCTGTCTTCCCCTATTAATGTGGTGTCTGTGGATGGTTCTCACTTGAAAAATGTTACTCACCATATCTGTGAATTTCCTCTTACTATTAATGGTGTTCATCAAGAGAATTTGGATTTGGTAGTTTTGAATAATTTGCCCTCACCGGTGATTTTGGGGTTACCCTGGTTAAAATTGCACAATCCGGTACTTGATTGGTCTACCAATGAAATTAAGTCCTGGAGTCCCAATTGTTATGACAAGTGTTGTAACGGGCGTATTGCTGCTGTAGTTAAGGGGGAGTTACCTGTACCTATTCAGGATTTTTGGAAAGTTTTTTCTGATAAGGAATCGCAGGTATTGCCTCCTCATAGAGATTATGATTGTGCAATTGAATTTGTCCCTGGAGCGACTCTTCCTAAAAGTCGTTTATTTAATCTTACTATTCCTGAGAGAAAGGCTTTGGAGGAATACATACAGACAAGCTTGGCCGCCGGTCACATTAGGCCTTCCAAATCTCCTGTGGCAGTTGGATTTTTTTTTGTAAAAAAAAGGACGGCGGTTTACGGCCTTGTCTAGACTTTCGTGAGATTAATAAGATTACTGTACGCAATCCTTACCCACTGCCATTGATTCCTGATTTGTTTAATCAGTTAGTGGGGGCCAAGTGGTTCTCGAAAATTGATCTTCGAGGGGCATACAATTTGTTGCGCATGAAGGAGGGGGATGAATGGAAGACTGCGTTTAACACTCCACTGGGTCATTTTGAGAATCTGGTCATGCCCTTTGGACTTTCCAGTGCTCCGGCATTTTTTCAGAATCTTATTAATGACATCCTTAGACCTTTGATCGGCAGAAATGTGGTTGTGTATTTGGATGACATTTTGATTTATTCATCAGATTTGGAGTCTCATTGGAGGAGTGTGCGTGAAGTATTACAGTTACTGAGTGATAATTCACTTTTTGCCAAACTAGAAAAATGTGAGTTCGCTGTACAGAGACTTAGTTTTTTGGGCTACATTGTCTCCAGTGAAGGTTTTGAGATGGACCCGGTGAAAGTGCAAGCTGTGCAGGATTGGCCTAGACCTATTGGTGTGAAATCAATACAGAGGTTTTTGGGGTTCGCCAATTATTATAGAAAATTCATAAAAAAAATTTCTGTGATTGCCAAACCTCTGACCGATCTCACCAGGAAAGGTGCTGATGCGGTTCAGTGGACTACTGAGGCCATTGAGGCTTTTGTGTTGCTAAGGGAGAGGTTCAGCTCTGCTCCCATCCTTACGCAGCCTGATGTGGCTAAACCATTTTTGGTTGAGGTTGATGCTTCTTCTGTGGGGGTCGGCGCGGTGTTGTCTCAGACAAAGACGGATGGAGTACATCCCTGTGCTTTTTTTTCAAAGAAATTTTCTGAGTCTGAACTAAATTATGATATCGGTAATCGGGAGTTGTTGGCAATTAAACTCGCATTTGAACACTGGCGTCATTTTTTGGAGGGAGCGGAATTTCCCATTCAAGTCTTCACCGATCATAAAAATCTGATCTACCTTGATGCTGCCAAACGCTTGAATGCCCGTCAGGCTAGGTGGGCACTGTTTTTCTCACGGTTTAATTTTACCGTTACTTACAACCCAGGTACTAAAAATGTTAAAGCTGATGCTTTGTCTCGCAGCTTTTCTCCTATGGTGGGTACTGAGGAGGAGGAGGAAAACATCTTGCAAGAGGGGGTTGTTATTGCTGTTTTGGACTCCGTGTTGGAAGATGAGATTCTTAAAGCACAGGAGAATGCCCATCTAACACGCCGCATGGGAGGTTGTTTGTGCCTGGTACCCTGAGGAGAGATTTGTTTGTTGAATGTCATGACTCTCGGTTGGCAGGTCATCCTGGAATCTCTGAGACCAAGAGACTTGTGGGTCGCAGTTTTTGGTGGCCAGGATGGCAGAAGGAAGTCATTAAGTGGGTGCGTCAATGCACTGTGTGTGCTAGATCTAAGTCTTCTCATACTCCTGCTGCGGGGTTGCTTTGCCCTCTGGAGGTCCCTAGTGCACCTTGGACACATTTGGCTATGGACTTTATTACTGACCTTCCCCTCTCTGAGGGTTTCACTGTCATCTGGGTGGTCGTGGACCGTTTTAGCAAGATGTGTCACTTGGTTCCTTTCATCAAACTGCCCTGCGCTAAGACTCTCGCTAAGGCCTTTGTCAAGGAAATAGTCAGACTACATGGCGTTCCTACTGACATTGTTTCCGATGGGGACCTCAGTTTGTGGCTCGTTTTTGGTGCGCTTTTTGTGACAGGTTGGGAGTTCATTTGTCGTTTTCTTCCGGATATCATCCTGAGTCTAATGGCCAGACAGAAAGGAAAAACCAGGATGTTGAGCAGTTATTGCGTTGTGTAACATTTCCAGGGGTATTTAGCTCTAGGATCGCTGTCTGGGTAGACAGAATGGCACGGAAACAGTTCATTCAGACAGCAGTTTGGTGAAAACTGGCCGCAACCAGTTTTATTAAAGTCCACAGCAAACAGATTAAAACAAAGCATAAACAGAAAACCTGGGCTTGTCTAGCCTCTAATTACACTTAGATAGATGGCCCTCTCTATCCGGGACCCAGACTCTACCAGTCTGTGCCCAAAACAACACATATCACATATGTTACCAGTATGGAGCTTCACAGATACTCCTCCTTGTGTCTGAAGGCACCTTCCATGACCAGACTTGAGAGAGATCCACTCCTATTCAGCCGCTCTTCACACGGATTCGCACTGAGACTACTCCTATGTCCGGGGTCCTTCCTGCACCCAAACTGAGATAGCTCAAACACTCTTGGAGACTGCTTCCTTGTGCCAGGACACCTCTCTGTGTCCAGGCTAAAGACAGCTCTAACACTCTTGGAGACTGCTTCCTTGTGCCAGGACACCTCTCTGTGTCCAGGCTAAAGACAGCTCTAACACTCTTGGAGACTGTTTCTTGTGCCGAGACACCTTCCTGTGTCCAGGCTAAACTAGCTCTCTGACTGTGCTCCAAACACCTACTTCTGGTCTCCTAATTACCACCTGAGTGGCCACAGGTTTGAGCTGCAAGCGTGTACTTGAATGGATGGTGTAATGACCTTTCTCTACCACTAGGTCTACAAAACCACACATTTCCCTTATACCTAGGTGAAATGTACACCCCATTCAGCCCATATTCCTTCACTGTCTCACATATCCCCTCCCTCTTCTCCAGACCGGAGGGCTGGTCATACAGACCGAAGGACTGGTCAACAATCCAACAGAGACAGTGAACTCCGGACACTGCATCAGCACTATACACAGGTAGGTCAGGGACACTTGGTTCCCGAGAACCACCATCCTCATCTCCCAACATCACCTGCAAAGGAATTTCATCTTTATCACGGTCATCACCATTATCAGTATCATCACTATTATGATTAGCATCATCATTATCATCATCATCATTATGATCATTATCATCATTATCATCATCATCATATAAGTTTTAAGCTTGTGGGTTGAACACATAATATATCCAATCACCTCAACCCACAGTTCACACAGAGACTATGTACTTGTCCCTTGCTCTGTTCAGCCCCGGAATATTAGTCAATGACATTCGCTCATTCCTTAGGGACCTACCGTCTGTCATTGTCACAGACTTCGTCCAGTCACATTTCTGGGACGTAACCTTGTCAGGTCTCCCCTTTGCTCCCAGTGGTCAATCGTAACCTTGTCAGGTCTTGCCTGGGTATCTAAGGTCCGGTTAGTCTCTGTACTGTCCTGTACTCTATCGGGTCGTCTGTATGGGCCTCTCAAACCTGAGTTACTGGAGGTCTCACTACCTCTAAACCCACGCCCACTACCCTCAGGACATCTTGCAAGGTCCCTAACTTCAGCCGTAGCTGTTCTGTTATTTAGGGGGCCCTTTCTCTGTCGGGTCTCACTATTCTTAGACGGCTGCCATCTTCTGCTGCTCAGATGATGCTGTCTATCTACTTGCTGTCTAGCGAGATTCAATTGTTCTACCTCTCGCAGGTAGGTCACACGGTACGCCACCAGCATGCGCACATATTCAAGACTTTCTTCCGTTCCGATAGCGTAGAATGACACCATGCCGTCTTCATCTGGTATCCAGTCCCGACGATCA